>SJYO01016970.1:91935423-92047294 GCA_006410555.1 Capra ibex
CTCTACAAAATCTGAATGATTTCCGTTTAAGAAAACCCCTCAATCTTTAATAATCATATCACCCAACCAATCCTTAATATAACCACTTCCCAAAAAGTAAACAACACAGTTATTAACGACGATTAAGGGACGAGACCCACCCTGTTCCTACAAAGTCCAGTTTGGAGAGACGACTGTCTGATCGAACACACTGTCCTAATAGGTATGAGGACGGTGATGGGTGTACTAACAAATGATGGAGAATTGGTATTTGTCGCGTCTCTCAAAACCTCATAAAACTCTCAGAATTAATCGTATCTCGAAAAAGAAGAAGAACTCAGTTACTAACGACGGTCCGGAGGTATAGGAATTCGTGAACCCTTATATAATTAGTTACATAAACCTTATATCGTTTCCTTTATATCGTCAAAAACTACAATCGTTATGATCTGAAAAACTCAATTACCTAAAAGTGAAAACATTATCTAGTGACATGAAACAATATATAGTGACACAGGAAAGATACATTCTTACATTGAAATAGTATAGAATTCTGATTTATCTAGAATTCCCCTTGTAACCACTTTCCTAAAAGTAAACAACCCGACTACAAACGACGATTTAGAGGTACAAGGGATGGGAATATTACTTATGTTGATTGTATATCCTCTTTATTCATAATTGGAAATTCTGATTAGTACAATTGGAACCCAATTTATTTAAGGAAAGAGCTAACATTGAGTGATGTGGGAGTGGAATATCCTTACATTGAAATAAACCTCCCACCACGGACCAAATTCTTTTTTGTGGGAACCTTCTTTATTCAAAAAACCAATAGTCTTTCTTTCCTAGTATTTTACAGTCGTCCAGAGTGAGTACCGGTCTTCTACTACATGGAAAAAATATGTAAATACACTTCGTGGACTAAAACTATTTCCAGTCCTGACGACTGAGGGCGCACTGAGACATAAGTAGGGACACACATTGTTTTCCATATATTCGTTTGGGGTTTTATTTCTTTGGCCTAGTCAAAGGTCTTTCTGACTAAGGGGGTACAGCGAAGAAAGAACGAGGGCAAAAAGACCGACTTAAGGGTAGACCTCGTACCTACGATAAGGTGCATTAGGTTCAATAAGTCGGAGAAAAAGAGGTGATTAGAAGGATGATGTGATAGGTAAAGATTAGAGAGATATAGACACTAATTTATACATAAAAAGGTTTCTGCGGCTGAGGCAGGGGTGGAAGCTTAAGGGACCTAGGTGACCCCGACCTGGGGCCCTTTATACTCATGTATAAGACCGAGTCCACGAAATAGTCTACATAATTCACACACACACACATGTGTATGTGTGTATATGTGTGTATGTGAATTCACTCAATGAATTAAAGCGGTTCAAAGAAGTAGAAAGTTTATTTTTTTTTATGGAAGACAACTACTAACAAAACTTCTAATTTACGTATTACTTCTTCTAAATTTTGTCCCGAACAGTGTGTTTCGTTTTTTGTTATTTAACATCCGTCATACTATCGACTGTCATTACTGTATTTCCGTTTTTCTGAAAATCTTGGTTAGCAGGACCTCTTTGGTAGGAGACACCACAAGAATCTATGTCGTGCAACCCGACCCATGACGACGTTCTTTAAAACTGAGACCTAATAAAAAAAATCTATGATACATTCCAAGTTATAAGTAACGTCAAAGTATGAGTTACCACTATTAAACAATGTACCTTATTAAAAATAATCTACTTCAATGATGGTGTAGATGAGACCTGAATGAAACGTATAGACTATCTAAAGTCAGAGTGTATTTACTTTATTTAAAGTACTCTAATCCGTATGGATTCGTTTTTTTATAGCATCTAAAATGATCCTAACGTATCCTGGGAGTGAACTCTAAACTAGGTACATCTGGAGTATCGGATCCAGGTAAAACAGTGAAGGTCTATTACTATTTAAGTGTTATATTCGGGACCTAGGATAAGACAACGGACCGTCTGGGATTAAAAATATATTAAGACAGGGGTAGGTACCAAATATTAAACTTAATCTAATAGGACCCCGTGTCATCCAGTCTCCCTTTCGTACCAACTTCTAGGGAGTTCCCTAGACTTAAGTTGAGAGAGGGGACCTCCGGGCCCTCTTTCTCACCTTTTTTCCTACGTAAGGGAACAGTACCCTCTAGAACAAACCCTGACGGGGTTAACAGGACCCTGATGGGGTCTCCAATCTTCAATGGTCTACGGTTAAAAGACACAGGTTCCCACAGTAAAAGGGTCATCCTAAGTCTTTTTATACAAAGAAGTCGAACGGTGAATATAAGTACGATACATGACTTTATATCTCGTCAAGAAAAAGAAAGTAAAGTCTGTTTATAACCGACCCATAATACGCACGTTATAAGTTCCATGATGTACACTTATGTTTCTACCAACTAGGTCCGTCGTGTGACTCCAACGAGGGTCAAGACATCAAGAACAACCACCTCTGACTCAATAGGACACACGGAACGTCTTCGAACCCCCCGTGACAACATAGACCTATTTCGTTCGACGATAAATCGTGTCCATCTTAACATTATCCGGTCTGAACGAACGACTTTCACACGGTTAGACTCCCTTGTACACTTCCTTGTCACACACACCCTTTGTCGGCTACAAAGTTAACCCTCGTGGGTCCGACACACCCCCTCCCATACGCTCTTAGCACCTGTCCGTCCTCACCTGGACTGGATGGTCCCTTTCCGGAAACCTGAAGTGAGTTGTCCGGTGAAACTCTGAGACTTCTCGCAATCACAACTCCTTTCCCATCCGTTATTCCTTCTCCGTAAGTATCCATATTGGAAATTCTCTAGATCTGTACCCTGTTTCCTACTTTGAACGACTACAGCATCCTATACTTATTCCCTCCGTTATACACGTTCTTAACAAAAAAAAGACAGAAAATGAACAAATTCTATCCGTGTTAATCTTATAAAGATATCTAAGTCTTCCCTTGGAACTATAAGTTTATTATCTTCCGACGTACACCTGTTCCAGAATCTTTTTATGTTCTATACCCGATTCTTTCTACATAGAATCGAAACCGTCCTGTCGTTCTTCGTAAAGAGTCTCTGTATTTGTTTCACCTTCTATTGTAACACCCTTATCCCCAACGAAACGAGACCAATCTTTTCCTACATACACACACACACAAGGGAATACACAGTCTCACCCTCGTCTCTTTTGTGTACTATCCCATCTTAGGGTTTAACTCTTGACTGACCCATAGTTACTACTCTTCTTTTACTCTTTTCTAAGATACTTCCGTTCTTTAACAAATTCACCTCTGGATCTTGATCTCCCTCCTTTCCCTTCAACATCTCAGTTGAAGAGTTCTTAATCCCACGTAACCGCCTAGAACTCACTTCATCATTTTTCCGTCGATGATTAATTCAGGCAAAACATGACATGGAGGAAAACTTTTGAGAGTGGATATAAACGAAAACACTTTAAAAATATAAATATAGAAAATCTTTTGTATCTATTCTAGTATGACATCAGTAATGACACGTCACACAATGAAAGTTCATACACACACCATAAGTAAAAAAATATTTAAGGAAAAAATACTTAAGTAAAAAAATACTAAGAAATTGAATAAAGGTCACAAAACAAGACGATAACCATTATTGTGATGATCGCTCAGTTGGTGATTTGGTCAAGACCCTTATATTTTTGATTATTCTACACCGGAACGGGAGTTCCTCGAACAATTATAAACGACTTGTTTGCAAAAAGGACACCTGTCATTCTTGTAACTGATCATGCAATCGTAAACTAACACCCACTACCATCACTACTACTACTACTAAAACTTTTCCATTCTTAAAAGTCTCGGTCTTACAACTGTTCTAAAAATTTTATCATCGTCGATTCTTTTACTAAAACAAATTATGGAGGATTGTATAGTTAACGACAGAAAAATTTATTAGCTGACTTACAGAAAACACATACTCCAACGTTAAATATTTTCACTACCTATTTAGTATCAAACACAGACACATACTTTTCTTCTCTTCACTTTTCGTTTCCTCTTTTCCTTTCTATATTCGTAGACTTACGTCTCAAGGTTTCTTATCGTTCCTCTCTACTCTTTCGGAAGGAGTCGCTAGTCATGTTTCTGATCTCTAGCGAAGTTCTTTTAATCTCTATGGTTCCCTTGTCAAGTACGTTTCTACCCGAGCTATTTCCTGTCTTTACCATACCTGGATTGTCTTCGTCTTCTATAATTCTTCTCCACCGTTCTTATGTGTCTTCTTGACATGTTTTTTCTAGAAGTACTGGGCCTATTAGTACTACCACACCAGTGAGTGGATCTCGGTCTGTAGGACCTTACACTTCAGTTCACCCGGAATCTTTTGTAGTGATACTTGTTTCGATCACCTCCACTACCTTAAGGTCAACTCGATGAAGTTTAGGACTTTCTACTACGACACTTTCACGACGTGAGTTATACGGTCGTCTAAACTTTTTGAGTCGTTACCGATGTCCTGACCTTTTCTAGTCAAAAGTAAGGTTAGGGTTTCTTTCCGCTACGGGTTCTTACGAGTTTGATGGCGTGTTAACGTGAGTAGAGTGTGCGAACATTTCATTACGAGTTTAAGAGGTTCGGTCCAAGTCGTTATACACTTGACACTTGAAGGTCTACAAGTTCGACCAAAATCTTTTCTGTCTCCTTGGTCTCTAGTTTAACGGTTGTAGACGACCTAGTACCTTTTTCGTTCTCTCAAGGTCTTTTTTGTAGATAAAGACGAAATGACTGATACGGTTTCGGAAACTGACACACCTAGTGTTATTTGACACCTTTTAAGACTTTCTCTACCCTTATTGTTTGGTGGACTGGACGGACAGCTCTTTAGAAATACGTCTAGTCCTTCGTTGTCAATCTTGACCTGTACCTTGTTGTCTGACCAAGGTTTGTCCTTTTCCTCATGCAGTTCCGCCATATAACAGTGGGACGAATAAATTGAAGATACGTCTCATGTAGTACTCTTTGTGACCCGACCTTCTTCGTGTTCGACTTTAGTTCAAACGGTCCTCTTTATAGTCAGTGGAGTCTATACGTCTACTGTGGTGGGAATACCGTCTTACACTTCTCCTTGATTTTTCGGAGAACTACTTTTACTTTCTCCTCTCACTTTTCCAACCGAATTTCGAGTTGTAAGTCTTTTACTTCTAGTACCGTAGGTCAGAGTAGTGAAGTACCCTTTATCTACCCTTTGTCACCTTTGTCACAGTCTGAATTAGAAAAACCCGAGGTGTTAGTGACGTCTACTACTAACGTCGGTACTTTAATTTTCTGTGAATGAGGAACCTTCCTTTTAATACTGGTTGAATCTATCGTATAAGTTTTCGTCTCTGTACTGAAACGGTTGTTTCAGGTAGATCAGTTCCGATATCAAAAAGGACACCAGTACATACCTACACTCTCAACCTGACACTTCTTTCGACTCACGACTTCTTGACTACGGAAACTTGACACCACAACCTCTTCTGAGAACTCTCAGGGAACCTGACGATCCTCTAGGTTGCTCAGGTAAGATTCCTCTAGTCAGGACCCACAAGTAACCTTCCTGACTACGATTTCGACTTTGAGGTTATGAAACCGGTGGAGTACGCTTCTCAACTGAGTAACCTTTTCTGAGACTACGACCCTCCCTAACCCCCGTCCTCGTCTTCCCCTACTGTCTCCTACTCTACCGACCTACCGTAGTGGCCCTCAACCACTACCTGTCCCTCCGGACCGTACGACGCTAAGTACCCCAGTGTCTCAGCCTGTACTGACTTGACTTAACTACGAATCAGTCAGCGATCACAGACTGAGACTGTGGAGTACCTGACATCGAGAGAACCGAAGAGACAGGTACCCTAAGAGGTCTGTTCTTATGACCACCCAACGGCAAAGGAAGAGGCCCCTAGAAAGACTGGGTCCTTAGCTTGGACGCAGAGAACGCAGTCGTTCGTATAAAAAATGGTGTCACGGTGGACCCTTCGGGTTTAGGTATCAAATATAAACGAAATAATACGACCATCGGGAGACTCCCATCGTAAACATTAATTTTACATATCTCTACGACTTCAATTAGATATAAATAAGAAAATGTTATTAAAGACTAGTATAGTCATCGGGAGACTTCACACTTTACTAACACCCGTAAACCAATTACTTAACACGTAACAACGACAAGTAAGTACCTTAAACGAGAAAATAATATAAACTACGAAGTGAATTGTTGTTTAAAACGAAAGAGACGTAAACTATACAAAAATGGTTTAATAAGGACTAACATAGGTAATTAGAAATCAGTGTAAACTGTTTTTATTTAATGACACTAGAAAATTTCAATGGTCATTATTAATCTAAAAAGTCCTGTAGTTTCAAAACCCCCTTGACGATCTACAATATCCCGAACATATTTTTACAAACGTGTTCGAAAAACTACTTTATGACACGCGTTTACACTAAAACAATTACTTATTTGTTTCTGGTTTCTTCCTTCTCTTTTTCAGAACTCCAAAAGTAATACTTGTAAATAAACGTAACAATGGTAGACGCAAAAGAACCCTTAGTTAAAAGTAAACAAAGTAAACATTATAATAAACTATTTGTATTATACGTGTTAAGAGGAGTGCAAGAACCCGTCCAGAGATCCTAGCTATCTTTAACGAAGAGACAAATTGTGGAGGCACCGGTCAGGGACTTGTTCTCGTGTTGGATCTTCGTACCCCTATGTCCGATGACCTTACTACTCTTAGACTATATCAGTGGGGGAGTCTCCCAAAGAGAAAGTCGAGAAAAACAAGAAAATACACTGATGGACGTATATAGTCCCTAGTTGATCAGGGCAAGACCAAATTGTAGAACAAACATTTGAATTGAAAATACTGAAGTTAAGTTTAAGGTCTCTTATGACAGAGAACGATCTAACATCAAGAGGACAAATTTTTACATATATATGTAGATCGAATACTTACCACAGACCGATTATTAAGGACTTAAGAATGACGTCGGGGAACTTCAGATTCTATCATATCCTATCGCTCATTCCTACTTCCGATACTCTCATCTTGGCTCACCCTAGTCAGTCGAAGTAGTAAATGATCGAGGTGCTTGAAGTCAATTCACAGAATTGGAACACCTCTCGGAATTCCAAGAGTCTGTATTACCTCCTATTGTTGTGAGAAGACGTATTTATTTCTAAACACTTTTCGTACTTCATACTCGTAACTTAATTTTTTTCTACGTCTTATCCCTCTCGGTACCTTTTATCGCGTAAGACCCTTAATGTTTGGACGTGGGGAGTGGGAGAAGGTGGTGGCGGGATAAAATCCCGTCATCTTAACGTTGTCTACTTTCAAACGATAAAGGACCTGTAACGATTAATTTGATACAACGTTAACGATGATTAGACATTTAAACTACATTAAGTCACTAATGTAATCTCACTGACAGAAACAGTCCTCACCCCAACCCACCTAATCTCTTTGACACGGTCTCCATAAACCTTTTTAATCTGAAACTCTAAACGATCTAATTAAAACTTCTTCTTATTACTATTTCCTCTATCGCCAGACAGTTATAATTTCACATCTCGGACCATCCGATGTCAGGTACCCCAGCGTTTCTCAGCCTGTGCTGACTCGCTGAAGTGAAGTGATTTCGATGAAATTTATTTTATCAAACGTTTTCTTTGTTCTCTCTGGTCACCTTGTTTTCATTCTCCGATCTTCATCTAGACTTATGTATTTTAAATCCTATACTATTTCCGTCGTAAATATTAATAGTCAATAAATTATTCACAACAACTTCACAGGTGAAAGGGTTTAAATACGAATATAAATGTATATATAAATACATATAAATATAAGATAAAGAGTACGAGAGACACTTGGTTCCTAAATTGTCATTTTGTGGTGTTTGGATAATCTTCTTTAAAAAATTTTTACCTCATTCTTTCTTACAAAAATTCGTATTGTAGTCACTTTGGTAAAAGAAAACCTTTTAGGACAAATTTGAACTAAAGTATTTTCAATTTTAAATAGACACATTTAAATTATATATATACAATATAATTTACATTATATACTATAATTATATTTACATTAAATATATAATATAATTTACATTTATATAAATTATTATTATATTACATTATAAAAATGTGAAGGGACCACCGAGTCTACCATTTCTTAGACGGACGTTACGTCCTCTAGACCCAAGTCAGAGACCCAACCTTTCTAGGGGACCTCCTCCCGTACCGTTGGGTAAGGTCATAAGAAAGGACCTCTTAGGGTACCTGTCTCCTCGGGCCGTCCGACGTGAGGTACCTCGACGTTTCTCAGTCTGTACTGACTCACTGATTCGTGTCGTTATATAATATATATGTTATTTATATTATTCGTGGGTACCTTGACCTTTTTATGGTATTGTCTTTCTTAAACAAAGTATAATAAAAATCGAAAAGATATAGGAAAACAAAATCATACAGATCCTATTTTATGCTTATCGTCCTAAAAAGAGATAAAAAATCACAGACTATCTTAGACACAAAGTCATCCATACGAACCAGGCAGAGGTAACTAAACCTACAGTACACACAAATCTAACACAAAAAATGGAATGTCGAAAAAAAACAAAACAAAATGAAAAGAGGTAAAGGAAGAAAGGAAGAGGTAAAATTTAGTCGAAACGCAGTGAGAGACAAAGGTATGTAATTTGAGATGTCTATGTCAATGACGGGTGGTTCAGGGGGGTCTCTAAAAAGAGTCTTGGTTTAGTTCCGGAGACGGGACAATACTAGAGCCTGTAGGACGTCTGGTTGAGGGTCTGTCGACCACCACGGGACCGGGTCCAGAGGGGAGGTCCGACCCAGGGAGAAGGACGGAGGACCCATACAGTGTCATCTACCAGGTGTCATGGTCCGTCACCAGTCGTCGGGGAAGAAGTCAGGACCGTAAGGTCGTGACCAGACGGAAGAAGGGGAGAGGGATGGAGAACGGAAAGTCCTTGACTTTAGAACCAATGAAAACAGTCAAAAATCTGGGTTTAAGGTGGTTCTGTCTCCGAACCTAGATTGATGAGTCGAGACTCAAAGTGATGTAGACACCAAGTACTCCACAAATAAAAACTCCGTTGGTACTGAATTTATACACACACCATACACACATGTATGCATATACATATATATGTGTATGTAACTTTTTATATATATACATTTTAAAAGAGACACAAATCTCTTTTCACATTTCGATTTGAATGTCACGGTATAACTAGTTTTAAAATGAATATCGTCATAAATAATCGTTTTATTCACATCAAACCAAATTATTTAACCCCGGTAAGTCAATAGGTCTCTCCAAATATTCATAAATGTCCCTTTTACCGATTTTACATAATATTTAACTTTTTGTTCAACACTTTTTACTTAAACAATTAACATAAACAAGAACTTCGTTTTTTCATGTGTCCAAATGTTCGTATCCTTCTAAAACCTCTTATATACCATACAAAAATTATCAATTTTAATCAATACAGACTTAAAACATTTATCCTTTGGTCGTCACACAATAAGAGAGAAAAGTATTAAAATATAACAAACCTATCAGGAAGAGAGAAACTTGTAACCGACCAAAATACTATTTTATCATTTTTCTCTTTCGTTGTAGTCGTTGAAGGAATAAGGGGACTTGAACATAATGATAACAACAACTCAACGATTCAGTGCAGAACAGAGAAACACTGGGGCACCTGACGTCGTACGGTTCGAGGAGACAGGAGGTGATAGAGGGTCGAACGAGTTTAGTACAGGTAACTCAGTCACTATGATAGATTGGTAAATACATATTAATATTAATTACAATATCGAATTATGTAAAAACACGGAGGTATTAGTTCACACACACACACACAAACACACACACATTCCTCGTGTTTCATACAATTACTGTACAAGATTGAATTGTTTATCAAAGTAATTACCACATAGACAAAGATTGTATTTTTATCTTTATCCATATTATTGGTTAGGTTACAATATATCGAGACATATTACAATCGTAAATGACAATCTTTTGTGATCCGAATTTCGTATCTTAGGACTAGTACTCCTCATTGTTCGGTCCTAACGAAATGTCGAAATGTCTTCACAATGAAAAATCTCTTTAAATAGGAAGTATATTTTATGCGTCGGAAACCCAACCAGTGAAAAGAATGATTAAAGTTACCGAAAGACTTTGGGTTTTCATTCACGGGTTTCGAAAAGATTTCTTTCTATTTGAAGGGAAAGGAATTTACTGTAGTAAAAAGGAAGTACCCCGTACACCGAAATTATCGATACAAATACCATGATTACATGTCTCACAGACATGAAAAACTAAACACACAATAATGGACCCACGGAGACTATCAATAAAGTATCGATAATTAGACGGGAAAAATATATTTTTATCAATTTATTACGGTATAGACTTTTGAATGATATTGCTTTATTTCTACGTCTCTCAAATTCACTTTTATATTAGAACGTCATGACACTATAACTTCCATCCTTTATTGGGTTTACAAGTCTTTCTCCCTTGACTTATTTATTTAGTAACATTTATAAATTACATAATGATAAGTGTGTAATCTTTACTTTAATATCTTTTTATACATAACTGTACCTTTCTACAAATGTTATTTGTTACAATGTACTTTTTTTCCTTACATAATATGTTAGGACAAAACTATTTTTACACGTATATACTAATATATGTACGTGTCTTTTACACTTGTAAATTTGTGGATTTACAGTTGACACCAATAGAGACTTACCACACTAATGTCCTCTCAAAATAAAACAAGAGAAATGAAGAGACGTAAATAATATAACTCGTACAAACGTACATATTATTCTATTAGTCATTTTCCATAATTTTATATGAAGACAAGACAAAGTACAACACTTTCAATTTACAGCATGGTAAGAAGGGGAATCTACCATTAATAGGGAGATTTAAGTAGGTTGACAGAACTAGGTACTTAACCAAATCAACCTCCACGGATCATCGATCTGTAAGAGTGAGTCTCATCTTTTCCGTTTAGACATTACTCGACACAAATTAAGTATAGGGACCGGTATGGAGCTTCTATGTTAAAATTGAAGTCTCTACCCGTTTCTACTGACTTTCCATCTAAAGTTCAAGTGAAAAAAGATGACGACATTGATTCGAATAATAAGGCGCATTCTCAAAGTCTCATTAGAGTGAGGGTTACAATCATGAAATGGTGATGGTACTTTAAGTGCACTTATGGATGAATCTCGTTAGTTAATATTTTTGTTTTTTGACTTATTAGTATGGTGAGGGTTTACAAGTCCAAGTAGAGTCGTCACTATCTGACATAACCAAAGGTATTTTTCGTTGAAGACCTTTCTCTGGTTTTTTTTGATAAGAAGTATTTTAGAACTTGTTCAAATCGATTAATAACATTTACATGTCTCCGGTCGGGAAGTGACGACGAGTAAGAAAGGTGAGTCTCTTTTCTAGAAGGGACCACGAAATATAGGTGTCGGTCCGTGTCAATGACCTTCGGACCCACGTAATAAAAACTGGAAGAAGTTTAAATTACTAAAATGGATTCTAGGTCTTACAATCGTGACTTACAGCGAATATTCATCACAAGTAAGAGAGACTCTGCTATTCTGTAGTGACAGAGTAGTGAAAGAACGAAATGTGAGCCCCTTTTTTTTTGATCAATTTAAAAAATAAAGTCTAACCACCCCTTTTTTTCAAACTTAAAAACTCTCCACTTTGTTTTCCTTGTGGAATCCATTACCTTGGTACGTTCTAGTAATATTCCGAAATGTTCTAAAGTAACAGAAACGACGGTAGTCGATTAGTTTCCTTCTTCGTCAAGATTGATGATTATTACAGAACTAAAACGTAATGAAAGGAGGAAGGAGTAAGGTAGGAAGAGAACGTGTTTTTGCTCTTTAGGTCTTGTAAATCGTATTTTCGTCAACTTTTACAACTTTACAAAAGAATCTCAGAGAAAAAAGGAACACAAACTCCAAGACTTTTGAAAACCATTATGAAAGTCCAATGTACCACGAAATTATAAATAGTTAAACCGACATTGAAGTATCTATAATTTAAAAAACAAAAAACAACAAACCTCATAAAACCCAAAAAACGAGACCTTCCTCGTCATAGTAAAGAGAAGTCTCTAAGGCCATCCATCAAACTACTATACGGTGACCTTTATTACCTTATTCTATTTTTGTCGGATAAAACTGTCTCTTCTGGCAAAATTGAAAACAACCATAAGTGATCCCAAAGAGTGTATTCATGTACACTCGTTGAAAAGATTTACAGGTTAAGAACGTTTTCGTCAAAACTCCGAAAATTCACAATCGACAGTGAATTTTATAGGACTTTATAGGAGGACTCTACCGAACGACTAAAGATCTCATCAAGGGACGGAGTGTGACACAGTCAAACCCTTTCTTTTTTTTAGGTAGGACTATTGTGTCGGGTATTTTAAGAGAGAAGTGTAATGAGAGGTCAATGGTAGAAGACGGAACACTCCGTCTGAGATATAGCGGGGCGAGGACGACACACCAGGGAATCTACCGGGGGACGCGAGGTCGGGGAGTCACTCTTCGTCTGGGATGTATTTAACCCGACAAAGTCAGTAGGCGTAAGAAAACGAATTCGACTAGAGACGACTACTATTAAGGGAAGGTGGAGGAAGGTGGGTAAACTTGTCCAGGAGGGGAGATCTGAGTCAGAAAGAGGTTCTAGGGAGGGGACTGTGTTAAATTTTTTTTTTTTAGGTGGAACCGACATCAATAACAAGTGTGTTCCTTAACAACACCACTGGGTTCCTACTTTCTCGTCTCCGCGTGATCGAAAACGGTTTTCGTCCCTCTCCTGAGCCTTAGAGGAATGTGCGTCAGGAAGCACCCGGAGTCAGTCTTAGGCCTATACTCCTTGAGTCCGGTGAGTGCGGTGTGCACAGAAAGACAACGGAGGACAGGGGGAGACAGAGAGAGGTAGTCTAAAGGATCTGTTGGGTACGAACTGGAAAGTATCGGTGTGCTAGAGATCCTTTCCTAAGACTCCAAGGGAAACCAGGGCCAGAAAGAGAATATGAGTTTTCGGACTTCCTAGTTTTTGAGAGGATTGTAAGATTTCTTAGGGAAAGATTGATACAAATAGAGAGTCCACCCCTCCCTTGGTTCGAAGGGGTTAAGGATGTAGGATGTCTTAAGGGAAGATTGATGAGATTGAAGAGTCTCACCCCTTCCTGGTTCGAAGGGGTTGAGGACATTTAAGGGAATTGGGAAGTCTAAGAAGACTACCCTGTTTCTGGAGTGAAAGGTGGTTTCCCTTTTAGGTTCTAAAAATAGTCAACTAGACGGGGATTATAGTCTCAGTTAAACTCGCGATAAACCAGACATAAAATCGATATTTTGATACTGATTCCTCTCCTTTCTACTGAAAAACTGTGTCCTACCGGCACTATGAGAAATCTGAGACCTCTTTTGACCAATTTCACTTTAAAAAAAGAACCTTTGACGTTTTGGTCAAGAAAAACGTATACGTTAATTTTTGTTGATCGAACAATTTTCCGGACGGACCCCTTTTCGAACCTCTTCCGCTATCGTGGGGTGAAGTTATAAGAACGGATCTTTTAGGGTACCTGTCTCCTCGGACCATCCGACGTCAGGTACCCCAGAGCTTCTCAGCCTGTGCTGACTCGCTGAAGTGAAAGTGCGTAACCTCTTCCTTTACCATTGGGTGAGATCGCAAGAACGGACCTCTTAGGGTCCCTACCCCCTCGGACCACCCGACGGCAGATACCCCAGGGTGTCTCAGTCTGTGTTGACTTCCCTGAATCGTCGTCGTCGTCCCTTTTCGAACTTCAATTGGGAGAAGTACAGGAACAACGGACTCTGGAGTCGGAACCTATTTAAGTCAAGTCAAGTCAAGTCACTGAGTCAGTACAGGCTGAGACGCTGGGGTACCGTGGCCCAAAGGACCAGGTAGTGGTTGAGGATCTCGGGTGAGTTTGAGGTAGGTAGCCACTACGGTAGGTTGGTAGAGTAGGAGACACCCGTTTAATCTTAAAGTTTTTTTTTTTTTTTTTGCCACCTCCTAGTGTCTCTGTAAAATTTAGAGTTCACCTTTTGATACTCTAGAGACAGACAGATAGACCTAAATACATACAGAGTCACACACAGAAAACACAACAACAACAAAAAAAAATTGTTATAACGACTTCAACATTTACTCAAGATTAAATTAACCGGATTTCTTTTCATTCACGAATCTTTAGTCTGTTAAGATTTATGTTCTCTTAATTGAATTTTCTTAAAGTCTAAGTACACTTGACCCTTTATAAGTTATAATTTATAGATCATAATTACAAACCAACGATTAGATTATCTCTGTACAGATTCTCAGTAATTCGTATCATAAAAGTAACATGGATCCAAATAATGTTCAATTTATAACAATATAATAACATAGACAATGTTCAAACAGTCGTTCCTTTCATGGAGATCACTTCTCTGAAGTTTTCTTATATATTTACTCTATACTCGAAAATCTATTTGAGATAATTCTCATTAATATGAAATCTTTAAAGATAGATTTTGTCAGAGAGATCTAAAACCATTGGATTTAAAGATACCTACACGATTTGATTCACTGCCTTCAAATAACTTATCGATCCAGTAAAAGTTTATATTATTCTAAGACTTTGTAATTAATAACTTGTGATTAAAGGAGAACGTCTCTTTGATCTCTAAATTTTGATAATTACTTATTACAAACTACGGTAGGACTCTACAAGAGATCTTAAAAAAAAAAAAAAAATCTTTAATAGTGACCATAAATACGAGTGGTTAGTTATCTTACGATTATATTTCCAGTCAAGAATCAACGAATTCCTTTCATCCTACACACAAAAGTCATTTCTCTCATACTCTTTACTTTAATGTAAAATACTCCCCTTTTCCTTCATCCAGACTGAATGTGTACCGACAAAGTCCTACCTTCTTGTTTTATTACCCATGACTCTCACTATTCTTCCAAAATATCTTTCACCTGGGGTTTCCTTCTCAAAACACGTATTTATGGTCAAAAGAACTCTACGACTTGACGGAAGTTATTACCTATAGTTCAAAGAAATGGAGACTTCACTAGACAAGACACAAATGGAAACTTTAGAAAACAATTGAAATTGATTCACTTATATAACAAAGTGACACTAGATATACTAGGATAGACTCACAATATTTGGAAAAACTATAAATAACTTTTGTGAAGGATTTAGTAAACTGAAGATTGATTGAAACCCTATGAAGTGTCCCGGGGACTTTGTAGGGTTTCTCTCTATAATTTGATGGACTCAAGTAAACTGTACAATTTAATGTACCTTTCATAACAACCTCCTCACTACATAGAAGAGTTTAATATAACATACCAACTACAATGATTATGTCTATAGGATCTTTAATACACTTTAAGGACTTTTAGACTATACAAGACCATTTTACAACAGTCAATATTAAGATCAATAGTATAATTTCACAAGTCATAGTGTCGATACTGGTCGGATGGAACGATTAACGTTAAATTAGTCTAAAATTTGTACGGAAGATACCAAAGTGAGACTACGGAAACGTTCTTATGACGATGAAGTTCTAAATACCTTTTCTGAAGATTCTAATTTGTTATTTGTAAAAAAATTAGACCATTTGACCATTGTCTGACCTTAAATCAAATGACAGATAGAATTCTCTTGTCAAAAGAATCTTACGTCGAAAGCTATTGTGTATTACTTAAAGAAACGAAAATTCACTAAATATAAACAAAAATTTTAGAAAGCAATGAAACTATTTCATTTATTTGTAATAAATTCTAATACCATGTACATCTGTTTCGAGTAAAACAAAGATGTTTTTTTATTCGAAAACACCAATCTGAAAACGATAGGACTACAGGAATTTTGGACCGTCAGTCATAGTCAAGTCAAGTCAGTGAGTCACCACAAGCTGAGAAACGCTGGCGTACTTGACGTATTGAGGTCCGGAGGGACAGGTAGTGGTTGAGGGCCTCAAGTGAGTCTGAGTTGCAGATAACTCAGTCACTACGGTAGGTTGGTAAAGTAGGAGACAACAGGGGAAAAGGAGGGGCGAAGTTAGAAAGGGTCGTACTCCCAGAAAAGTCTACTCAGTCAAGAAACGTAGTCCACCGGTTTCATAACCTCAAAGTCGAAGTTGTAGTCAGGAAGGTTACTTGTGGGTCCTGACGAGAGGAAGTCCTACCTGACCAACCTAGAGGAACGTCAGGTTCCCTGAGAGTTCTCATAAGAGATTGTGGTGTCAAGTTTCCATAGTTAAGAAGTCACGAGTCGAAAGAAATATCAGGTTGAGAGTGTAGGTATGTACTGATGACCTTTTTGGTATCGGAGCTGACCTACCTGGAAACAACTGATTCATTACAGAGACAAAAAATTATACGACAGATCCAACCAGTATCGAAAGGAAGGTTCCTCTTTCGTAGAAAATTAAAGAACCGACGCTAGTGGTAGACGTCACCAAAACCTCGGGTTTTTTTATTTCAGACTGTGATAAAGGTGTAGATAAACGGTACTTCACTACCCGGACCTGCGGTACTAGAAGCAAAAGACTTACAACTCGAAATTCGGTTGAAAAAGTGAGAGGAGAAAGTCAAAGTAGTTCTCCGAGAAATCAAGGAGAAGTGAAAGACGGTATTCCCACCACAGTAGACGTATAGACTCTACTAACTATAAAGAGGACCGTTAGAACTAAGGTCGAACACGAAGAAGGTCGGGTCTCAAAGAGTACTACATGAGACGTATTTTCACTTTATTCGCCCCACTGTTATATGGCGGAACTGCATGAGGAAAAGGATAAACCTTGGTCGGACAACAAGGTGCAGGTTAAGATTTACAACGAAGGACTGGACGTATATCCAAAGAGTTCTCCGTCCAGTCCACCAGACCATAAGGGTAGAGAAATTCTTAAAAGGTGTCAAATAATAGGTGTGTCAGTTTCATCAAATGAGGATTTCGTCCCTTAATTTTTACCCACTTGTCTTCGACAATTTAGTCTCAGTCCCTATACCCTCTGGGTTCTGTAGGGAACCGAAAAGGGACTGTTTGAAGTAAAAAACTACCCGATTTCGGAAGGGACTGATGTCCCAATTATACCTTTTTAATACACAGTGACTTATAATTCAAAACAAATAATAATTTGATTCAAAGATCAAAACAATTACTCCCAGATCACAAATAATTGTGAATGAAGACTCTATCAAGGAACAACAATACCATATAACGATTTTCTATATTAATTCAATAATTTTTCCTGTGAGATTTAAACAAAGGTTTCGAATAGAGTCATTCGTTAGAAGTCTATTTCTAGTCTACGAGGTACTACATGTTGGTCCTCTAATTGTGGACCGACATTAGTAAATTGGTTCAGTCTACTGGACCCCATATGACCCGGATGTGGATTCCTTTCAAGAACTGAATTTAAGAACGAACACTGCAATGAGTATTGACGATCGATATAATAAAAGATACAGCGAGCAAAGTCTTCTAACAAAGAATGCAATGATTAACACACTGACTCGGACACTATTTTACGACTATACGTCAAGGTATACTCTAGTCACTAACATTATTACATTGAGATCTATACCCTTCTTCGTTGTTCTCCCTTATAAAAGGACCTGGTTCTCCGATCATTCTGTCCATACCAGGTCTCTGAAAACGACGAGCGTTCCGGACAAGGTTATTGTCGTGTGACTCACCGGACGGTTACCTTAGAAGGGACCTGGACCCTTACTCGGACGGGTCGTGACGTCTAATGTCACCGGTACTTTAGGGGGGTTTTGTACCAGTTTATATACCGACACTTCCCTGGGACGACTGACCTTCAACCGTGAACAGTCGACGGAGATGTTTCTAATGTAGTACTGGTGACGTTCGACGACTGGAAGTTGTGGGGGACTTTCCTCAAATCCCACCTCTAGTCTTTATTCCGTGAGACACGAGACCTTATTTTGGTCTTCTTGACCGGAAGTCTATCAGTCTACAAAAGTCCATTTCTAAAATACTCGGGTTTAGGAACATGGAAGAGCATGGGTCTCTTTGTGATTACCGTGCTGGGTGACAGACCCGGACCAAGAGGACCGATCGGGGACTCGTCGAAAGATGAAGATAAGTAGAAACCCGGTGCATGGAAATTGAAAGAACAATTCAAACAAAGAAGATCTTATGTTGTTTAGGGGTTCACCATGATGTTGTTCTTATAAGGGACTGGTTGTAGGTCTGTTACGACTTTGTTCAGGGGGAATAGTAAGGTACCGGAGAGTAGAGAGACGTATTTACGTGGACCTGTCTCTGGTCCGGTTCCTTGGGTCTCCGGGTGTTGTGGGGACATGTCGGACCTCTTCAGTCTCTCGAATGACGGGGGAAAGGAGACTCCCACCCAAGGGTTTACGGACTCTTCCCTTTATTCAATCTGTATTCGTCCCATAGTTTTCCTCGGTTTCTTAACCGGGATTTGTATTTCTCTCCCTCCTTGCACCACTGGGTTCCTGTTTTCTCGTCTATTTTGGTTCCTCCCGGACCCTTACGTCCTTACCTTTTTGCTCTGGGTATAACAGGAAGGGAGGGGGTACACCATTGATAATTACCCTGTCATATTGGACAGAGGGGAGGATGAGGTATCCCTCTTCCATAAATAAACGGGACGAGAAGGGGATGGGTCATAAGCACGGAGTAGGTTAGTCGTTTACTGGGTGTTCTGGGGGTAGAGTGAGGAACATGGGACCCATATTTTCACCTGATTCCTGGAAACAAGGTGCAACGAAGAGGGAACTCGACCGGGTGACAATCTTGTCGCAGAGGGTGACATCATTTGAAATAAAGGGAGAGTAAGACAGAGTACAGACCTTTAAGAAAAGGTTGGGTACGGGCCTGGTGTTGTTAACACAGTAGGTATTTCTTTCACTTTCACAATCAGTGAGTCAACACAGGTTGAGAAACATCGGAGTACCTGACATCGGGCGGTCCGAGGAGACAGAGGTACTTTAAGAGGTCCGTTCTTATGACCTCACCCGTCGGTAAGGGAAGAGGTCTGGTAGAAGGATTGGGTCCTTAGTTTGGGTCCAGAGGACGTAACGTCCGTCTAAGAAATGGTAGACTCGGTGGTCCCTTCGGGGTAGGTATTTTATAGGGGGTTAAAAACACTGGAGTTTGTTCTTATAAAAAAAGGGTGTGTCACAGACGCTCAGTCCTTAGACGGACCCGGGAGACCGAGAGTCAGAGAGTGTTCGACTGTTCGACGTCACGAAAGATCGTTAACTGTACCTACAACTGTACTAAGTCTCGGCATGTTCAATAACCTGACTCCGGAGTTAAGGAACACTGGACAACTGACCCCCTAGGTACCCAAGGAATTGAGTCTTGTTCTGTCGAACGAAGTAGACTCTCCTCCAGTGTCAGAGAGTATTAGATTGGCGCCTTCACCCGTCGGTAGTAGCTCCGACATCAGACAACTAATCTTATTCTACGATCCAGGTCAGGTGTGAGATCCCATCCCCCAGTGTATGATCCTTCCCTCCGACTGACCCCTGATTCGTAGAAGAGGGTGTCGGACACCCATGGAAACCCATCCACCCTCGGTCCCCGACCTACCCTCTGACGAAGAGAAGAGAGTCAGACTACAGGGACGGAGAGTACCACACCCGTAGAATTACGGTCCTGACGAAGATTCTGACCTTCTCTCCACACAAAATTTATTAGACCGAGAATTTACGGTAAACTTTCAGTTGAGGGAGTAGACTAGAAGTTGACTTCTTTTTTACCATATAAAATCACGACCTTCTTCTTCAGACACAACCTAAATGATTCATTTCAACTATCTTGAGTTGTGTCACGTAAGAATTTCTCTAACGTTTACATTAGCGGTGATTCGTTAAACCCCAAATATAAGACTCAAATTAAAAACTGACGGAAATTCTATTCTCAGGTGACGTAAAAGTTTACTTTGTGGGTACTTTGAAACGAAGTAAAACAAGTGAACGGAGAGAAAACCAACCCTCGATGATTTGTCAAACCAGGTACAGATAAAGTAAAGATTGTGGTCCTGAAATCGGCCGTGGATCCGAGAGTTTTTATACATGATTGTACTTTATAAAAATACACAAATTATGTAGGATATGGTTTAATTGATTTATAACGATCGTAAAAGTATCAACTCTTGAGATGTATAGAAAAAGACCGTATTTACGAATTTTTCTCACTGGACCTAGATACTATGGACATTAAAGACACAATAAAACGATCAAGTAATCTCGTAATCGTCAAAACGGGAACTTAGTTTCAAGAGATGAAAAGAGAGGTGTCAAAGGTTTATAAAACAGGAAAACTCAGTTCCCTTAACGGGACTAAAATACTACTGTAAACCCATGCTATAAATTTGACAATTTTTCAATATTTTTGCTGGGAAACCATAATTTACATTATTTACCGAGACTTAACTTACGTACGCGTCCAAGAGAATATGCTCGAAACACTCGGGTTTGACGAGGTCAATGCATAAGAGTAGCATTAACCTGGGATACTGTAAGAGAGTAGGGGGTTCTCATACGGTTCGGTACTTTTAAGGAGGACCGAAGAACAACTACATATGAAACCCAGAAAACTTCAAAACCTAAAGTAAACATTGATCGCATACCCTGAGTATCATGACGACCAGGAGGGTTAGGACTCCTCCGTCTCCACACAGACGTTCTTTTGTTTTGTTTTGAATAAAGTAAGGATTCTCTAAATAACGTTGAGAGTTTCTCTTTCCTCCCACCTTACTGAACAGGAATCGGAGTGGAAAGGATTCTTATAACAGAAATGAGTACCTATGAGACATGACCCAAGTAAACAGGACCGTACATAAAAAGAAACATTAAGATGTCATAACACGAACGTACAGAAGTCAATCTGACATTTGAGTTGTAGTCTCCAATAGGAGAAAAAGAAGACAAAACTACGGAAACTAGAGAAAAGGACAAAATATGGGTGAGAGTGTGTTGAGACCGTTCTCCTTGCACGGACACCTGCCGATCAGATCTAAGTACCAACTACGCAATCTCAACCCCGAAAGGTCCACCGTGACCACCATTTCTTAGACGGACCGTTACGTCCTTCACGGTCTCTGCGCCCAAACCAGGGACCCAGTCCTTCTAGGGGATCTCCTCCCGTTACCGTCAGGTAAGGTCCTAAGAATGGACCTCTTGGGGTACCTGTCTCCTTGGACCACCTGATGTCAGGTATCCCAGTGTTTTTCAGTCTGTACTGACTTCGTTGAATTGTGTGCACGTACTCTCAACTGACTTCAACTCTCCGACCGTGTACAGACCCGAGAACATCACTCCTCAATTTACAGTCAAGGTCTTCCGTAGCATTGTTATGACTCAATTGAGATGTACCTATTTCTACCCACGGTCAGAAGGGAAGTTGGGAGCTTTGCGTGGTCTCATATAATGACGGTACTTTAACGTGACATTATAAAAGATCAACACTAAGCAAGTGTCAAATTATACGAAGATCAAGACCAAACTGAAAAGGGGGTCCTTCTCTGATTTTAGAGAAGTAATATTATATCTGTCACATGACGTGAAACTTATGTTTAAATAGGTACAAGTCTCATTAAAAAGAACACTAACAGAGATGGGACCTCTTCACGGAAATTACTTAATGTATGTTTAACACATTAAATTCTTCAATTAAACCAAAAGACCAATGTGTCCTGATTTTTGTCGGGAACATCTTTCTCTACTAAAGAGTAGCCCCTGGTCGTCGTCTTCGTGATTTAACTAGGTACCACCACACTCTATAGAAGTCTTCCGATAGTACTTCAACCTATAACTCGTCCATTAACACATACGACCAACAATTTGTTTTTAACAATGATACGAAAAAAAGATGGGTTAATTTAGTCAAAAAAAAAAAAAAAATTACCGGAAATTGTAAAGAAAGATAACCTTGATGGATCAATCATATAAGACGACCTCACAGAAAGTCCTCACCATACAGTCCAAAAAAAAAAACAACAACAACAACAACAAAAAAGGACATCGTTGTGTAAGTACTTATTGGTCCCAGGAAAAGATGCGTCTGTACAGTTTCATGTCTAAATGTTTTAGTGAAAACCTACACAATGGAAAATTGTCAACACTAACAAAAAACAACAAAAAGACTGGTGGTTTAACGATGAAGGGTTCGTCCAAGTCCCCTCGAGACAACATTATGTACTCCTCATAATTTAACTAGAAGTGACGTTTACGTCAGTGTGACGTATAACAGTGACTGTATAAGACTTCCTTTTCTACTAGACTCAGTACGAAAAAGAAAAAAACAGTGTGAAACAACACAGGTCAGACGGTGGTAAACTTTTGACGGTTCCGTCACACCTTCTACTGTAAAGGGTCTCCCCCATTTTTTTTTTTTAGTCGACTTGAGGGATAGACGAAAAGCAGGTACTTTTTGTGTCGTCGTGATTGAACTGTAACAGTCAAAACTGAGACAGGGGAAAGGAATGTACAGACAAATCCTGGAACTACCTGCATTTCTTTTCTCGTATCCCAAATCTTAGTCTACGAACACTACACGATATTGAATACATAAGTTAAAGATACTCGGAGTCAAAAGAGTAAACATTTTTAATCATAATACTATCATTACGATCCAGAAGTCTCTCCCTATTACTATTGATTTCTGTTTTCGAAAAAGTACTAGTAAATATTTTATGGTACGTTGAGGATTCATGATACAGACGAACCCGATCACCTCCGTTCTTCTTTGCAAATTGTACTTAAACTTGTTAGACAAGAGAGAATGTACTCTTTTATAATACCCCCGGACTCTTTCCCTGTCATGTGTGTTACGTTCTATTTAACAATGTTATTAGGACATTGAGTTCAGTCCTTTTATAGAATGTGGACCCTTGAGACTGTCGTACAAAAAGAGGATACGTTTATGTCAATTCTAAAGATTTTTTAGAAAGGCAAACTGTCGTACTACATAATAATCTTTAAACTAATCCTCCCTCGGTAGGAGTGAGTCTCCATCTCTCCAAAGACACATAGTTAGTCAACCGTCCCACAGATAAACGGTAAACTTTTATAATACTAGACAATGACGGTTTGATTAAAAGAGACAAAACGAAAAGTCATGTCCTACCATTTTCTTCGGGAAGTACTCGCACGGTTGGACGACCTTTAACGAGGGGTAAATAGTCGAGGTAACGGATAATACGAAGGTCAAATGTTCATTCGGAAAACCATAGTAGTTATATGAGAAACGAATAGGCTCCGGTTATCTTGTTGGGTCAAAATTACCGTCTTCAAGGAGTTACACATAAAGAATTTCATCAACATTAACCAGGATTAGAATATTAGGAAATTTTTATAAAAGGAAACAACATAAAATTTTTCACACTGAAAAAGATTTAATAAGAGACGGTTGAGTGGAGACTCCCGATCTAGAACTTCCGTGTCACCGAACACAAGACGAATATACTAGTCAGCAAAATTTGAGGTCAAAGACTCTCATATATCTCCTTGTCGACGTGAACGGGACCCCTTGTATTCTCCCGGTAAGCGTCCGATTTCACGTCTCGGTCTCACTCAGGACGACGCTTTGGACTCGACTGTATACAGTTGAGGTTTGGGATTCGGTAAAACACAGTAAAATGTAAAGACTCAATTGGTGTGGACTTTAAACCAAACATCCACAGTCTATTAACATTTAATAATTTGGGTTAAAAGACTTACAACAATCTCGATAGGTAGTTCAACTGAATTTGACCTTATGTCTATTATCCTGTATATCCTAATACATCGAGACAATCGACGTACTCACAACACCTCAGATCTTTGTTTAAAATAGTAAAAACAGACATAAAACAGTATCCACCGAACTCTATAGACTTCAGTTACTCAGAGATGGGACCTACATGTGATCTCAGTGAGACCAGAAATGGGATCAGATCAAGTCAACTAGAGATCCTTGTGTTCTAGGTCCGTAGATACAAATAAAAACTACGAGGGATCTTTCAGATTATACGTCAGTCCAGGTCTTGGTGACGGAAGCTCTACTAAGTAAATACATACATTAAGTCGACCCGACCAGAGTCTTGTCCTTCCGTGAAAAGAACAAAGAATACGTCATATGAAGATCTATATGAACCGAAAAGAATTATTTTTCACAGTATATTTCACTGTAAGACATGGGACAAACATTTCTTTGGAAAAGGGGAGAAATACGACATCCACCACCGTCAATGGTATGATGACCCATCCTTAGTTCGATATACTAGACCAACGACCTTCATTAACGGACTTTTCGTCAATACAGGAGTCGTTTAGTTCTCGGGAACTCGTAAAGGGTTACGAAGTCTTCCTGTTTGACCACCCTCGTTAACAGATGATACTACCATGTACTAAAAACAAAAAAGTTCTATGAGTACTGGCAATGTCACATAAGAATTACTCTATCAAAACGTATGATTAATTACGATTAGAATGTGTTGTGTGTTTGTGTGTACACGTGAGACGTTCATTACAAAACGAAAATTGTAGTGAGCCAGAACTTATAAGGAAGCTGAAACTTAGAGTACCAACCAAACCAGACAAAAGGTAGTAACACGTAAAACCCGGGGTTGGAAGTACGGTAAATTAAACAATATACAAACGGTCACTTGCGAACGGAACACTTATATAATATTACAACTTTCGTCGACTCCTAGACAATCCAAAAGATCTACTTTGGAGATAAAAGTTCCCCAATATTCGGATCTCTTTTTACGGAGACCCGACTTTACCTGTACAAGTATAAAACGTGTCCTGTGTTAAGAACTTGTATATTAAATACACTACTTCCATCTGCTTGTAACGTAGACAATTTGGTCAGACAACAAAAAGGAAGTCAGGGAGTCAAAAATTACGAATAAAATAACAATAATCTACAAAAGATTGTCACTGTAATAGATCATGGGTAAACGGAACACAAGTCACAATTAAGTAACACAAATACACACACAGTTGTTTGTGTCAAAGCATGTGAAAATAAACTTCCTTGATTGGTGAATTGTATCGAGGTCTACTTGGTGTTATGTTGTGTTTTGTAGTGTCCTTTTCGACAAACACTGCAAAATGACGCAAAAAATTCCCTCTTACCTTAACCTTTTATCAGGTCCTTAAAGACAAATATTTATTTATCGACCTGTGTCTAATGACATGTGCAAGTTTTTCAGAATCTTTAAAACACTGTGTTTCCTATCGAATCCGGGATATCGAGTCACTCAAAAATTTTAGGGTGATGCACTAGAATACATAAATCACCATCTATAGATTTGAGAATCATACTTCTACATAAAACAAAAAAAGAAAAAAGTCTTTTGAAACTATAAATATGAAGTATTATACCCTATAGAAAATCCGATGGGGGAAACAAAGAGGAGTCGCAATCCAAAGACTTAGTTAAATCGATAGACAGTCCGAAAGTACATACTTACGTTTTACATATGTACTTCTACCCCGTTACCTCTGTTTGAGTTCTTCTATACAATCCTCGTTGTTACAATCTTTTTACAATTCCCAGAAACTGTTTACAATTTTCGGTCTTTTACGTCAAATGTCACGGAACGTCGTAGATTTGTGGTGTCCCCCGGTGAATTGATGAAAAAACCACGGGGACTAACTTAGAGTACAATTTCCTGTTAGAATTGACTTAAAAGAAAGGGAAGAAGTCTGGGAATTGCAATTAGGTAACATCAAACAACCCACTAATGTAATTTCTCCAAAAACCACGTCCTCCTTAGTCTTCCGTAAGACGTTTACCTGGGGACGGGTAGGACGGTACCTTTACAAACACGGGAAACGGAGAATTAAAATTAGGGAGGGTACGTTTGAGAGAGTTCATGAACCGGTAAAAGAGATGGTGCACTGGATGACTTGTGTTTGATGAAAATAAACAATAAAAATAAAAAATCGAACACGTATAGACTTCGAGGAACTCCCCTTATAATCACCTACAGTATAGACTTAAACACCACAGGATAGAATACAACCAAACTATAACAATACTTAATATCTAAGAATAACTAAGATGTATCTCTTTGGTTCCCTTTAGATACAGTGTATTACGTCCTCTTTGTAATAGTATAATTTTAGTCTCCTTCCTCTTAAAGAAATCAGATGTCAACCGAAAATATCGAACAATGTCTATCGTTTTAATACTCAAATCGTTTCTAATGACTTTTCAAATTTTTAATAAAAATTTTTCTTAAAGTTTAACTATAAACTTTTAACTAACACTTTGGGTTCAGAACTTTTTCATTTTTAGTAAGATCAGTGACCTTTATCAAAGAAAAAATTAGAACAAGACTTTACTACATCCAGGTTGATACAGTACGAACTCCGTTCTGTTTTGTCGGTACCCTTTGTCATATCGAGAGGTCAAAGTGTCGACATAAGTGTCCATCCCGTTGAGAACGATGTTGATTACCACACTACTCGTTTAATTTATTGTTGTACGTTTATTCCATCTTTCCTCGTATATCTTTCCTTAATTTACATTATTTACACACGAGTCTCGTTCCTTTCCTCCTGAATGAGAAATTGGTCTTTTTATCGTAATAATAGGACGATGGTTTCATGAAGTCTTTCCTTTTTTTTATGAATTCGTATCTGGTAACGTCAACTTAAGACTTGTGACATTAAATATTCTATTTGGAAAGAATTGTTATTGTTGTTGTATTGGTACGTCCTTTGGCGTCAAGCTAAGGACCCAGCCCTTCTAGGGGACCTCTTCCCTATCCGATGGGTGACGACACAAGAACCCGAAGGGACCACCGAGTCTACCATTTCTTAGAAGGACGTTACGCCCTCTGGACCCAACTAGGGATCCAACCCTTCTAGGGGACCTCCTCCCGTACCGTTGGGTAAGGTCACAAGAACAGATCTCTTAACGGTATCTGTCTCCTCGGACCATCCGATGTCAGGTACCCTAGGTTTCACAGTCTGATTCGTGTCGTGTCGTATTGTACGATATATAATGTAGAGGTCTTGAATAAATAGAATAATGATCTTCAAATGTAGAAACTGGTGTATGAACAAAAAGTGTACTAAGTAAATATACTTTACAAGTCTAATCCGTACAAATGTGTCTATACCTTTGTGAGACCAACGGTTCCTTATCCTTTCTCCCATCCTAAGCTCAAACTACCGATATCCCGTCTCCCATAGAAAATGATTAAAAATTTTAACCTTATATCAACCAAATGTCACAGTACAATCAAAGTCCACATCTCGTTTCCCTAAGACAATTACACCATTAATGTCACCGATAAGACACGAACGGTATAAAATAATTGGAGACTTTTTGTTTGAGTGTATACACCTCCTTATTGGTGGTAGAAAAAAGTCATACGACACGATACGCGTCACCACAGACTGAGAAACACTGGAGTGTCTGACAGTCTAAAAAGTCATTTTAGGGAGACTTCACTTTCAACCCCATCCTTCACTGTATGGTCCAATATAAAAGAAAAAGTATAATGTAATCTCTTTTGTTATGTCGGTAGAATGACCAAAAGACGGACTCTGATCAGGATCACAAAAAGGAGACAGGGACAAGGGCAGGATGGTCTCTCACTGGTCGACATGGCCGGACACCGGTAATGGTGACTAGTACCCAAAGGCACACATCCAACCACTGACAACCTTGAGAAGGGTGTAGTCGTTCTTCACGAATTCCGTGCCGTCCGAGTCCACTGAACCGCCCGACACTCCAAGAACTCGGTCGATACCTACTAAACGGGCAAAGGAGTCTTTGAACGAACAGAAGGAGACAGTCGAAATGAGACGAACTAGGGTCTCTAGAAACGACGGTAAGATCAACTTGAAGTGAGTAGGTTAGGTCATGTGTCTTTTACTCTATATTAATTTTTAGTAATTTATAAATTTTGGTATTCTATGGGGGTAATTCGAAGACAATTCTACGTTGACCTCTTGTTTTAATGTCGAAATTTAGGAAGGAAGACTCTCAGGTCCGTCACTGTCTCTCTCTATAGACAGTAAAGTATGAGCTACTACGGGAATTCATAAGGAATACGTGTATACTTTTATCGTTGGATGCTCTTTAATGTAACCGAAAGGATTACATTTATTTTCAACCAATGTCGGCACAAAGTTTCCCCCTTAACTTTGGGTTCAAAGTGATCTTATAAGTAAAAATAAGGTCGGATTTTGAGTGTCGTATGTTTATCTACTTAAGTCGAACACTCTCTCGTTTCGGTTAAATTAGAGACCGAGGGGGCTCCATTTACATCAAGTGCCAGGACGGGGGTGGGGTTGGAGTCGATATTAGGGACCGAGGACCTCCATTTTTACGTGACTTCACTCCTTTTAAGACGTCGTCCTATATTACTAGGTTTTACTGTCCCTGTTATTACTGTTACTTAAAGTACAGAGGGTCAGTACTCGACCTCTACGAACTGATCCGACTGAATACGTTAATTTAACAATGTCCATGTCGTCCTCTACGTCAATCGACACACGAAACCCCTTGCTACGGAGACCGATTTCCGTATAACACCTTAGGTCTGAGAAAACAATCCTTGTTTGATAATAAGGAGATCCGTACATGGGTGTTAACATATGAAATTATTTTCTTTCGGACCCAATTTCTGTTCAGAAAATTCCACAACCAAAATAGATCAAACTTTCGAAATTTTTTTTCCTTTCTTTTTAGTTAATGAGTCATTGTGTTTCCACTAGAAAAAAAGAAAAAAAACCAGAACACAAAAGTAAAAACAAAGTAAAACAAGAACCTCGTATTCAGTTTGGATTTCTACCACGGAAATTAGGAGTACATGTAATAAACATTTGTGTCAACAATTTGATATTAACCCACAATAGATGAAATTTAGACTGTCTATGTAACTAAAGGAGTCTTGTCTTTATCTATGTTATTTATTGGTTGATCATACCTAAATGTTTACTTTATCGGTACGGTAATATGTTCAAACAGAGACACAAAGAATTATGTCAAGAACACTCCAACAATACCACTAGGATTTCACCAACACATTTGGAGGACCCAACGTGTTCTGGAACTGACCCCCATTCCTTCTCATAAAAACCTGAAAATGAATGTGGACAAAGATAGTTTAAGGAATCTTTACAGAAAAAAATGTATATCAAATTTACCGATAATATATATATATATATACACATGTTATCATGTTCATACGTTAAATATTTATTTACAGGTATAACCTCAATACACAACTGTAAATGAGATGAAGACCTAATGAGTTGAACTAAAAAGAAAAAACATGGTGACCCAATTATTAAACAGTAGTAAATTTCATATTTAGTGTCTCTTTGAGAATGTACACCGTTGGTCCTCTATACCTGTTTTTCAAATAACGTCGTGACCCTTATTGAAGTTTTTCGTTTTATTAAGTTTATAGATCGTTCTCTGTTTACTTATTCATTGGATATCACATAAGTGTATTACCTCATTTTATCTCGTAACTTTCACTTACTTGATTCGATTCGACTTGTTGTCCCTACTCAGAATCTTTTATATACAACTTCTACCATACTATTGAACAGAATGTAAACATTCGTTAGTATGAACATTTTACGAAAGGTCTAACAGTACCACCGAGTCGCCATTCGTTGGACGGACGGTTACGTTCTCTGCACCCAAGTTAGGGACTCAGTCCTTCTAGGGGACCTCCTCCTTTACCGTTGGGTGGGTGAGGTCATAGGAACAGACCCTTTAGGATACCTGTCTCCCCGAACCGTCCGATGTTCATGTAACCCAGTGTTTCTCAGTCTGTGTTGACTCGCTGATTTGTTGCTTCACGTTAACTTCGTCAGTTATGATACTTTCAATCTACCGAATTCAAATGTTTGGAATAACTCAAAACTCGACGTGTAGATACTTAAATCAAATATTACACAACGAGTACTTCACAAAACTCGGAGTTTATTATTTATATTTAATTATTTATAATTATTTATATTTATATTTATTGAAAAATTCACATTTTAATAAATTTAAATTTAAATAAATAAATTTAAATTAACAAAATAAACCCAGTTAAAATACGTATAACATAGTTGGTAGTTTGGTCGAAAAGTGTTTTTATAAGATTTCGTTTCGTAGTTAAGGTGTTTACAGGAGTATATATAAATATATACATATAATATATATATATATAAATTTTAGACGTCTAAGAAGGTCTTTTAAACGTTTTGTAAGATTCCTTTTTCCTTTTATAACACGTGTATGTATACAAAATGTATTCATATATAAGAAACTTTAAATAAACTTTAAATTCCCAATTTCTTGTGAAAAATTTTCTTGAATGAGATTTTAATAAATGAAGAATCTACAACTAAATTTTGGATAATCAAAATTATAAAAGGGACAGATATACTTCAAAATGTGAATTTATTTAAATCACTTATTAAAAATAGAACTAAAGGAGGACAGTCGAAAAGGTAACATAAAGAGAAGAACAAAAAACACTCTATGTATTTACTTTGACTGTAATAACGAGTATATCGTCAGTATATAAAACGGGGCGTTACGACGGAAAAACGATAAGTCACATAGACCTATGGTTGATTACGATTTACTTCAAACTGTACATGGGGATTCTTTGTTTTGAATATTTAACACCGAAGTTTCCTTTGGAACTCATTTATCCCGTGTAAACACAGGTGGGTCCGATTGTAGGTTGTATACGAAATCGAAGGACTACCACTCTGTCTCGTTTTATCGGGGATCCTTTTGAACGTTAACAAATGACGAGTGAACTGGTAGTACATAATTTATGGTAGTATATAATTTAAATAAGAGAATATTAATCAAAAAAAAAAAACTTCTTTTAGTTTTCGTGTATTTTCGTCCAAACTAGTCCACATCGTATGACTCTATCATTAAGTAAAACTCTATCATTAAGTATTAAGACGTAGATTTTCGAATTTTTGTTACGATTTTAAGTGGTCATCTTCCTATATATACATTTACAACAAACTTGTTGATGAAGACCACCCCAGCGTCTTTCTATTGAAGAGAGAGTGTAAGACAGTGAACTAACTCGAAAATTTTTTCTACGTCCTAGTTTCCATTTCGGTCACATAGTTTTTAAAGGTGCGGGAGAAAGGAGGTCAAATGAGAAAGTAGGTCTTTTAGAAAGACTTCCAAGACAAAAGATTCGTGATACTGATCATAATCTAGGTTTACGTAATTCCTGTCTCAAGACTCGAATGTCTAAAACTCTCCCGAGTGACGTATATAAGGTTTATAGTCCCGTTTGCATACCAGAGGTGATGGTTATTACAAAACGTAAACGAATCGTCTCATGCCAAAAGTTTTCTAAAAAAGGGGGTATTTAACAGAATCAACTAGTTTGAGTCGTATATAATCTTATACCTTTAGTACTAAGAACAAAAGGTCCTCTTCAAGTCTTGGTCTCAATTTATCGATCTAGTTATAAAACCTATACGTTACTACACTTTTATTATAAAAAAGAACCGATTTGTATTTCTTGAAATGTTTTTCAATATTGTAATACAGAAGAAAGTCGATAGTAATCCAAAATTCAGTCAATGTACGAAATTGTTTTGTATCGGTTTATCAACGTAAAAATTGATTTCCTTTGAAGTCTGTATACGTTTTATTACTCTCATTATTTTACTTGAAGATCAAAGTCGTTTATTTGAGTACCGGGTCGAAGTAGATAGACGGACAAACGACGGGGGTCTACTGTTTATAAGTAGGAACCTATAAAGTCAGATATCGAAATTTCAATTCTCAAAAGAAATTTTATATCAGTGTGAATTTTACAAATTGTCATTAAGGAATTCTAGTTTATAGACTAGTACTAGGGTATAGTGGATATCATAGTTTGGAATTAACCGAGGGTTAATTTTTTATTTGGGTATTTTATTTGTTTTAGGATCAATTCCAAAGACATATGGTTAAGTAAGAAAAATTGAATATGAAAGGGTAGGGAAGGAAACAAAGGAAGGAGTACCAAAACAAATTGTCAAGGGAACACAAAGGACATGTCACCAAAATCCGGACAGGGTAATTAGACAACGACGTTTTCTTTGTTGTGGGTTCGAATCACTGAGTTTTATAGTTACCTGAGAGAGTCTCAAAACTCCTACCTACCCGAGTGGACCCACAATGAGTAAACCCTGCGGAGGATATTCGTCACTCCACGACCGACTCCGACCTCAGAAGGTTTTCGAAAGAATGGATGTACAGACCGAGGACCCGACTCTTCTGACCTTATCGTCCCCCGACCAGGGTGCAGAAAGAGAGTAGCACCGAAAAGGTGTACCGACTCGACCTGAACATGTATCAGTCTGAAGAATACACCACCGACCGAATGGGGTCACTCTTGGTTCTCTGGCTCAGAATTTACGTTCTGAAGAAGACGGAATCGGAATCTTCCGTGTGTCACAGTGAAGATGGTATAAGACAATTAACTTCACTTAGTGTCTCCGTAGGGTCTAAATTCTCTAACCACCAACAACAAATCAGTGGTTCAACACAGGTTGAGAAAACGTTGGTATATCTGACATCGGGTGGTCCGAGGAGACAGGTACCTTAAAGGGTCCAGTCTTATGACCTCACCCAACGGTAAAGGAAGAGGTCTCTTATAAGGGTTGGACCCCTAGCTTAGGTACAGAGGACGAACCGTCTACCTAAGAAATGATCACTCTGTGGAAATTACTAATCGATGTTCCTCTGACCTAGTTTAACAAAACAGTATTTATTAAAAATCCACCACCACACTTAAAGGTAGTGACCAGAAGAACGGAGAAAACATTACTAATTAAAGATCTAACTGAAGTCATACAGTAATCTCCAATCTCCCAATTTTAACGTGAAAAGATTGAGACGGTAAGGTCGAAGTAAGTAATCAATATTATCAATATTAAAGGGTCATAATTGAAAAACCGATGGAACACTACGTAAAAAACATATTTTAAAGACCTATTTACGATCTAAGAAAGTGAATATACAATCAAAAGTTATTATTACTCAATCAAAAGATCATATGAGGTTTACACTAAAAAAAATCTAATAATTAATTTGAGTACCAAGATGTATATAAACTTTACATAGTCAGATAATCTCAACGACTACAAGTTTGATGGGAAAAAGACTATACCCGTGGAGAAGTTCAACCGAAGACTAGGGAGAACTACTCGACAGTCACCGCATACTACCGAAGACACAATAGACGATACTGTTTTATTAGGTCGGATTAGAGTATTTGAAAAGACTGGATCTAGACTGGATTTCGTAAGCAAAGAAGTTATTCAAAACTGAAGAAGGACACCCTTTACTATTAATTTTTGGTATTAGATAAACAATCCCTATAAGTAACGATGAACCAGTAAAGATCCGAAAAGATATCCTTCTCAATTCTTTTTTAAAAACAAATTTTTTCTTTTTATACTACTTAAGAGTCTGTGTATACGATTCAACGAAGTCAACACAGACTGAGAAACGCTTGGATACCTGTCATCGGGTGGTCCGAGGTGAGACAGGTACCCTAAGAGGTCCGTTCTTATGACCTCACCCAACGGTACGGGAGGAAGTCCCCCAGAAGGGTTGGGTTCCTAGCTTGAGCGGAGAGAATACAGAGGACATAACCGTCCACTAAGAAATGGTGATCACGGTGGAGCCTTCGGGAGAATCTGTATTAATTAATATGAATTTAAGTACACATGTACTGAAATAAATTAGAGTAGTCAATATGGAGGTCTTTAAAATAAGAACTTTGGTCAAATTCCAAAATCAACAACGTCAAGACAACAAAAACAACAAGAATCTCATATACGGTTACCCTCATATACTTAATGACAGAAAATTTCGATGAAATGTATCAAAGATAGTCACACCGATTCGGTAGTCGAACTATGTTGTTCAGTAAAATTAAAACGAAAGATAAAAATCCCTAAAGAGAAAAATTTTCACACGAAAATTTTTTCAAATATTCTATGTCCCGAAGTTTCAGTTTCATCTGTGTTTTTGATAAGTTTTATTCCAATCAGAGAGAGGGAAGAGTGGTAAAGGAGCAAAAGGAATTTCTATTGTAAAATTTTTGATCCTAAAACCGAATAAGAGAGGAACACACGTACACATACGTATACACATATATAATACATGTGAAAGTAAACGAAGAGGAGGGTAAGGAATCTATTATCATTGCGAAGAGGAGGGTAAGGAATCTATTATCATTGCGAAGAGGAGGGTAAGGAATCTATTATCATTACGGAAAGAGAAAAGTAGATTATATTACTTATAAAGTAAGGTACCATCATATTCCTCGGGGCTTCAAAACTTTTCCACTTAAATTTTTCTTAGGTCCTTGGTTTAAAGTACCTTAATTTATAATATCAGTACAAGTGACGAATCTAGTTTTATATACGTAACCATGTATGTCGGAATCAGTAGTAGTTATAAAAGTTCAATCAAAAGAAACAAATTTTTTTAATAAATAAATAAACCGACGCCACCGAATCGACGACGCATACCCGAAGAGAGATCAACACCTCGTGTCTCTAGATAGGGTCTAGATAGAGTGTAGATAGGGTTTCTGAGACCTATCTTGGTCTCAGGGGACGTAACTTTCCGTCCAAGGGTCTAGATAGAGTCTAGATAGGGTCTCTGAGACCTATCTTGGTCTCAGGGGACGTAACTTTCCATTCAAGGGCAGGAATTGGTGACCTGGTGGTTCCTTCAGGGTTTAATAAATAGAAAAATATTCACTTTTACTTTAAAACAAAGAAACCTGTGGTGTTTTGTTACCGTGTAGGTGATAAAAATAGACATATCTCTATAATTTTAATCCGACACTCAGAGTTTACGAAAATAACAGTAGGAGACTAAACAAATGTAAACGATTTTGTCATGTATAGTAGACAAACACAAATTTCCGTTAGAAGTCTGATTTATAAGTACACTTCATGTCAGAAAAATTTATCTACCTAGACAAAATACGATTACGTACTTTAATATGTGAAGAATCATTTTAAAATAAAATATAAGAAATATCATTATCTTAATTTTAAAAATCTGTACTTCGATTAATTAACATCAAATACCAATTCTGAAAGATAAAAATAAAAGACGAAGACAAAATCTCTGGAACCCTTTTGTGTGAGGGTTCTTTGTCCTCGGGACAAATTTACATGGTACATAACTTCGAATTTCATTGATAGGGGGTCATGCAAACAGAGTTTCACATCAAGAGGAAGTTTCTATGCCAGAGAATCTAGTATAAACCTTTCTTTATTAATGGTAACCTTACACCTATTTATTTATCCTTTATTTTTTTCGGCCTCATTAACCAGAAATCTTGGTACAAAAGAATGATGAAATGAGATACTGTCACAGACAACCGTGGCAGATGACCGTCTCAGGGGACCACAGGTGACTAGATACGTGAGGTCGTACAAAAGATCTTAAGAAAGTCCCTCTAATTCTCGGAAATGGGTCTATTTACGAGTCCTTTTCCTTCTTCCTCTCTCTTTTTTTTCAGTTTAGTTATAAATCGACAAGTGTGTTGTGTGTCACCGAAAGAATCACATTACCTTCCGGTCCGACCATAGATGGGAGTGTTCTTTATCGTCATTATTTTTATGGTGAAGTGAATTTTTCGGGGATACCGTCAACGTTGATCTTTAAGATGTTGGTTCGAGACGATTATATTATATCTTTTGACTTTTTTTTCAGTAAGAATATTTACTTTGATTGTGGAACCATCTAATATAAGAGATCGCGGTTTATCTGGTGATAAAATCTTACACTTAAAGTTTGACCAAAGTAATAATGATCATTATGAATGAGTATAGTGAGAAGTATAATCATTTTGCGAAGAATGTAGTAATATAGGTAAGTGTCTTTTATACTTGGTATATTGGTAAATGAATTTTTTTTTGTTGAGCCGAAACGTGTAATTTATGTGTGTGTGCGTGTTGACTGAAGGGTGTGTCAAACATATTGACGATGAAGAGATGATAACTTTTGGTTTCTCTATCAGAACGTAAGTGACTTTTTCATAATGGTCACACCATTAAATGACAGATAAGTCTCCTTATTCCGAAACTACTCTTTTACCAGTCTCTTGTATCCCCAATCTACTTGTTGATAGTCCAATTCTTGTTTAGTTTATTGAACATACATTACAGAAATACAGTTTCTACTAATTATATATCGACTTAATTGAACCCTATCCATTGAGATTGAGGGTGAAGTCATGAGAACGGACCTTTTGGGGTACCTCTCTCCTCGGACCATCCGACGTCAGGTACCCCAGTGCTTCTCAGTCTGTGCTGACTCGATGAAGTGAAAGTGAAAAGTGAGAGTACGTAACCTCTTCCTTTACCGTTAGGTGAGGTCACAAGAACGGACCTCTTAGGGTCCCTGCCCCCTCGGACCACCCGACGGCAGATACCCCAGTGTGTCTCAACCTGGTGCTGACTTCGCTGAATCGTCGTCGTCGTCCATTGAGACTTCAGAGAATCATATGGTCCTTGAAGGATAAAAGGTCCACAAAATTTAAGAGTTAAAATTGGATTCTTTATTTTATTACTCACCCGAATCCTTAAGTACGGCAAAATGAAAAGGAATGTCTCTTGTTTGACTGACTTTCTGTTGGTACCTCTCCGAGGTCTCTCAAGAGAGACGGAGAGAGAGTTATTAGAAAACACACGTTTCACAACATGAAGTCATCGATGAGTCTAGATAAAAACCGTTTTCTTTCCCACATTTATGTAGTAATAAAATTTTTCATTAGACTTATGTCAGTCTTAAATGTTCAGTCTGTTTAAGTGATGAGGGTAAAGGAAGTCAAGTCAAGTCAAGTCAAGTCAGCGAGTCAACACAGACTCAGAAACGCTGGGGTACTTAGCGTCGTGGGGTCCGGAGGGACAGGTAGTGGTTGAGGGTCTCAAGTGGGTTTGAGTACAGGTAACTCAGCCACTACGATAGGTCGGTAGAGTAGGAGACAGCAGGGGAAGAAGAGGACGGGGGTTAGGGAGGGTAGTAGTCCCAGAAAAGGTCACTGAGCTGAGAAGTGTACTCCACCGGTTTCATGACCTCAAAGTCGAAGTCGTAGTCAGGAAGGTCACTCGTGGGTCCTGACTAGAGGAAATCCTACCTGACCTCCCTTATTATATTTGGGTTTAATAGAAAAAATTATCAACGGAGAAGTTTTTTGTAATTTTTTTATTTTCATGTACCCTCAATGTTCTTTATATAAAACACATCTCGTTCTAATTATGTATAAAAATAGAGAAGGGAGATCGAAGAAAAACCTATAAAGAAAAGAGTAGAGAAAACCCATTTAGAGTACAGAAGTAATAGGAAGTTATACTTATTTCTCCCTTTCGGTAAGTCAATACAGACAAAAATTCATGATTTTCTAGGATAAATTTTCCTCGGTTCACATTTGTACTAATTATGTTTGTGTTACTTCGTTTGTATGTCAAACTCATTGTAAATGTCATATATTTGTGGACACACACGCACACACGATTCAACGAAGTCAGTACAAGTTGAGAAACGTTGGGATACCCGACATCGGGAGGTCCGGGGAGACAGGTACCCTAAGAGACCCGTTTTTACTCACCCAACGGTACGGGAGGACGTCCCCTAGAAGGGCTGGGTCCCTAGCTTGGGTGTTATATTCATGGAGCCACGTCAATTTATGAAGTAAACGACTTCTAATTAATAAAATTAAACGATGGAAACGACAAATTGCATTGAAACCAAGAAAAGAAGACAGTAGGAGGAGTTCACACTTATCTTAATTAAGTTAGGTATGTAAAACTAAATCTGAAAACAGAATTTCAATCCCGAGAGGACCACTGAGTCTACCATTTCTTAGACGGACGTCACACTCCCTGTGGTCCAAATTAGGGACCCAACCCTTCTAGGAGACCTCTTCCCTTACCGTTGGGTGAGACCATAAGAACGGACCTCTTAAGGTACCTGTCTCCTCGGACCGTCCGATGTCAGGTGCCTCAGCGTTTCTCAGCCTGTGTTGACTCGTTGAAGTGAGTGAGTGACTTTGAATAGGAGGGGAGAAAAACAAAGAAGCTCGGAAACTAACGTAGACTCAAGGAACCTCAAGGACCCTTCCGGAACACACAAGACCCACCGTGTGTGGGGAGAAAGGGTATCAACAAGAGGTGATAGGCTAAAACTCCTGTACCAGAAGGGAGTGGTACTTGTGAAAGGCTCGATGTTTAGAGTTCGATAAAGGAGGAGACTTAAGACAAACTTAAAGTGTGTATGACTTGAACTTTAAAGACTCTGTGGTGTTCCCGGACTAGAACAGTAGAGAATAACTTTAGTAAGAAGGCCGACATTATTGTCAATGTTTTGTCTCTTGTCCCGGTGGGCCTTTGTTCCACTTTGGTTCAGCGTCCTTAGACTTCGTCTTGGTTGTTTCACTGTCCCTGTATCTTCCGATAACTCATCGTCTCTCGACCCCTCTTCTTTTTAAGGGATTAAAGGTGGAGATGATAGACTAAGTCATATTTTTAACACGGAACGATCCTAACCCGTCTTCGTATACAATTTTGTTCCACAGTATTTACAAAGGGATTGAGTGCTCTCTGTGTCGTGAATCACATCCCACCAGTCAGACGTGCTCTTCTAGAGACAGTCGTACACTCCGGACTTCAGTCGGAAACCCTACCAATTCAATGGGTCTGGAAGTTTCGGTAGGAGACGGAGGTGTCCTCCCCTGCAAACGTTCCCGTCCTCCTTCGCCACCGGTGACTCCGTGACTCACGGAGAGAGGACAGGTCGTCCAACACGGGTGAAGGTAACGAAAATCCAAAGGAATACAGGTCTTAGGAACACAGGTTTTACTTTGTCCTCAGGAGGTCTTTTAAGACATGGTAACATCGTGACTCCTGGGGAACCTAGGTGGACCCATCAGAGACATACATGTGAACTAATTAGATACTTTCCCTTTGACCCTTTTCGGACCAAAAGGGAGTAGTTACGCACTCGATACTCTCGAAGACTTCTTTACAACCCTTTACCGAATTTTTCGTCATCAACTTAAAAGTGAAGTACAAAAGACGACTTCGAAACGGAGCGTTTTGAAGTTCTGAACAACTGGTCGGATGTAAAGTGGAGTGTGGAAACTCAGGTAGGGCTTTAGACTAAGGTAGTCGTCCCGAAGGTCAGACGTGAAATGGTTAGAATCATCCAAAATTATTTAGAAGAAGGGTCTTCAAACATTTTTTAGGGTTCTACACTTTTTTGTCTTTTGTTAAAGGTACATCTGTGACCACTCGAAGGATTAAGGACTAAGAACCTTTCCTCAACTGACCTACAACTGGACACAATGAAACCTTAACTTCACACACACAATATCCAGATCCGGATGTGGCACAATAACGGTACAGACACATCTGACATTTTTACACATAGTCGTGAAAGATTCTAAAAGAAAAGAAGTTAAGACTGAAAGAAGTAGTCCTAACCGGAATTACATAATAATCAGAACTCTATAAACCTTCCTGACTTTTCCTTCGTAAACATGTCGTTCAACTTTATTTCACAACTAAGTATGGAAAGATCAATCTTATCATAAGAATCAAAAAAAAAAGGACACTGATCGTTAAAATAAATAAATATATAGATAAAAACAACAACAAATCAACGATTTAGTGCAGACTGAGAAAACGCTGGGACACGGACGGGACGGGGAGACAGGTGCCCTAAAAGGTCCCTGCTTGTGACTTCACCCATCGGTAAAGGAAGAGGTCCCCTAGAAGGGTTGGGTTCCTAACTTGGGTCACAGGTAACGTCCACCTTAGAAATGGTAACTCGATAGTCCCGAAGGGACTCGGTGTATAACGACGACGACGACGATTCAGTGAAGTCAGCACAGGCTGAGACACGCTGGGGTATCTGCCGTCGGGTGGTCCGAGGGGGTAGGGACCCTAAGAGGTCCGTTCTTGTGACCTCACCCAACGGTAAAGGAAAAGGTTACGTACGTTCACTTTTCACTTTCACTTCAGCGAGTCAGTACAGGTTGACAAATACTGGGGTACCTGACGTCGGATGGTCCGAGGAGGTAGGTACCCCAAAAAGGTCCGTTCTCATAACCTCACCCCACGGTAGTGGAAGAGACCTCGGTATATAATCGTGGTACATTTTTGGTCCGTTAAACTATCTAGGACCTCTATGTGTCTTATTGTGTTTTACAAAGAAAAGGAGGTTTTCGAGACACCTCTTACGTCTGTCACTTCAGTTACCAAACGTCATATACACTCTTTAAGATATTCTCCGTATATGGATTCCACCAAAACCCCTAACTCTTTTTGAAGGTGCTCCTTCACTATGAAAAGGTTTAAAATTTTCTCGTCGTATCGATCGACTCCGGTCACCCCTTCCTATACTCCCTTGTAACACCGCTTTCCGTTCTTCCGTGTGTCCTCATGTCCTTCGGTAACATTCCCTCTCACTCGTGACCCCCTCACCTCCACACCTCACTGTTTGTGGCGGTCCCAGACTTCCGAGTCCATACGGGACGATTCCTCAATTGAAACTTTACACACCCGTCACCCGTAGATCACTCACTTTTGTCGTAAACTACGTCCCTTGAGTCTAAGATCCCTGGTATAAACGAATCACCGACTTAGAACTTACCCGAAGGTACACCGAGTCTGCTATTTCTTAGACGATACAATTAAACCTCCTTGGGTCCGACTTCCACTCCACTTCCGTATCCTTTCTCTTCCATATTATGTACATCGTCATAGGCAGAGAAACGAGTGTCAAGGGCCTATGGAGGCCATAAGTGGTTGATCCAAAATAATGTAAAAACTATCAACAGAACACCGAACTGGAAAAATAAATGACACACGGTTGAGAAAGACCAGAAAACGATTTAACAGGAGTCAAACCTTCACTCAATTGTTTGGTTACAGTTCACAAAATGTTTAAGACAAAATTCTTTTTAGAGCTCAAAATTTTTGAGTTCATTGCACCCGAAATTTTTTAGACATTAACAGGTTGACCGAATACAGTTGTAAAACCTTTCTTATAGTCAGAAATTTAGTCACATTCTCTACATTTGGGAACCCCCTCACTTCCTACGGACCACGTACGTACGATTAAAACATGAAGGGGTCCACCTTCTCTCTCTCCTTATCGGTTTCGATATCTATCTTGTTTCCCTACAGCTGACGTTGGACCCGAGTCAAACCCGAATCGAACGGAGTGATTAAGGTACAGTCTTGCAGTCACCAAATGAATAAATAAAGATTGGATATAGTATAATTCTAGAATGAAACTGTTTAGCGTAAAACTAAATATCAGACACGAAAACCGCACACGAAATTACCATAATCGGTTGAGATCTGTGTATGACTTAAGTAATACATGGAATACATACATGCATCATTATGAAGGAAAATTACTTGTATGCCAGTGCAGTTTCACGACATTTCCAACAAAATGTTTTCGCAGAGACACGTCACGAGGAGTCTTCAAAACTCTGCATACAATTCAACTTCGGATTATACGACGTACAATTCAACATAAAATTACCTCATTATATAATATTAAACTGGAGAGGAATTCCATTTCTCAGACAAACCCAGAAACTAAGAATCGGAATCCAAACATTGATCTTAACTTACCAAAACTGTAAACTTCAAAAATAAACACTGGTCCACTTGGATTTCGGGTATTTCATTCTAACTGAAACTTAAACGTAGGACTTGATACCATAACTACTTTCCACCTACTCACTGAAAAGGAATAAGAGATACCCGTCATTCTTCTTAGATGAGAATCTCTATCGAAATACACCGTCGTGATTTGGAACCGATCTAGACGATTTGACTATGGGAGTTTATTACTTGTGGGAAGTCATTGAACTCCCGTCCCGGTCCAACCATCCTCGTCTCTTCACTTGGTCCTTGTCCGTCCGAGTTCCAGATCGGACAGGCACTCGTCAGAAGACTCCCCTCACGAGTATCAGGATTGGTGGACAGAGTCGACCAAACCGTTGGGGTCTTTAGGGTCAGGAATAGTCACACGTCCTCTGACTACCACTCAGACTCGTCCCTTCGTCAAAAGAGTCCTTTCACTAAGAGGTATTTCAGTTCACGTAAGACCCCTAAGAAACCCTCTTACCCAAAGATACCTCCTGTGATCCGTAGAGGAACTTTATCTCCCTCTTTTCACTCAAGGACTTTCTTCCCGATCTGTGTTACAGTCTTGAGGTCCCTTCGTTCGACTCTACTCACGTCTCCAGATCAGGTCCATCCTTACATTCCAGGTTCAGTCTATGACCCGGCCCTGAGAACACAAACCACATACACCGTATTCTCTGATGTCGGGCCTTTTGTGGTATTAAGGGAACAGATCCCTAAGGACCATCCGTTTATTGTCAAACTCCCGTCTAAGATAAAGACCTCCTGACCTTGAGGAGTGTATAACCGTTCATGGTAGCCCTAATTGAGTCCCTGACGAATCCCGACTCGGACGTTCAACTAGATGTTCCAATACTCACATATCAACCCACTCCCATTGAACTGGTAGAGTCTACCTTTGATCATACTGGAAAGAAACTGCCATTGGTGACAGATCGTAAAGGTCCTTCTGAAACTCTTGACGATCCTTATACCCGTTCTTTGAGAAGAGTGACCTCGTACCATAAGAAAAATTAAAGGTAAAATTTTACTTTCATTTTTATGATCACTGTCAATACCATACAGGGTCGGGACATAGATTTTCAATTCTCATTTTGATTATTTATATAAAAGTTGAGTGACACCATAACATATTATAGATTGAAATAAAAAAAATATAATATCCTTCACTAATCTCTACAGTCCCACACCAATAAGCAAAAATCAATCAAAAAAAAAAAAACATACACTCAGAACGAAGTACAATGGTACGAGGTCTTAAAGTCTTTCGTTCCCTTTTAAAAAACTGTAAGTAACTTTGGAAAAACTTTTTTTGATAAAATTACCATGAGAAATTAAAATTAACTATACTCAACTAGTCTTTACTCCGATATCGGATAAATAACTCAGAACAAATTCGAGAATTTATACATAACTCACGTCCACACTTAGTTTGACACATCTTATAACCTTTACAGAAAAACATGAACTAATTTAGATATCAGTCAAACAAGAAAGGGGGTCTCTCCCGTAAGATTTGTTGGTTTGTTACAAATCTTGTTGGTTTACAAGATTTGTTACAAAGTAACCACACCGTTCAAACTATTGTACACCGTTCCATTTCCTTCGAAGTGTACTTGGTTTAACTGAGATCGAAACAGAGACCCTCGAGTCAGTCGTATTACCACCACCACCGTCGTTTTTAGTTTAGAAGGAAAGGAAGGAAGGAGGTAAGGAGGGACGAAGAAGGAAGAAGAAAAGGAGGGAAGAGGAAAGGATTTCTGAAATTAAGTAAGGGTTCGAAATAAATTCATAAACAACAACAAATCAATCAGTCAATACAGGTTAAGAAAAATTGGGGTACCTGACATCGGACGTCCGAGGAGGTAGGTGTTCTAAAGGGTCCGTTCTTATGACCTCACCCAACGGTAAAGGAAGAGGTCCCCCAGAAGGACTGGGTCCCTAGTTTGGACCCAGAAGACGTAACCGTCCGTCTAAGAAATGGGAGACTCGATGGTCCCTTCGGGAATATATCCATATGAACTGTTTATTTTACCAATTCTATAAATTTTCATATGTGACACTACTAACTATATGTAACACTTTCCTCAGGGAAGTAACTAAATATTTAAAATTGAGAAATAATAGTTTTGTACGTTTGTATGTGTTTCTTTTCATCCCAAAACTCGACTATACATGTAGAGATCGATATTGTCAATAGTTGAGTTCCCATAAGAATGAAATAGATAAGGGGGAGAGAGAGAAAAAGAGAGAGGGAGGGGAGAGAGGAAAAACGAAAAGGAGGATCTCATCTCCAATTCAAGGATGGACGGAGAATAAAACATACGACTTTTAACAAAAATGTAAAAATTTACCAATTTAAAACACCGTACTTTAATATATTTTAAATTTAAATTCGTAGGTATTTTATCTTGAAATAACCCTGCGTCGGAGTGATTAAGTAAATACACAACGGTTGTCGTCTCAACTCCTCCTGTTATCTCTTACTCACCGGCTATATCCTTACTTACCGGATATATCCATACCGGTATGGATCTTCTAAATTTCGTATAAATTGTCTGTTGTTAATAAGAAACAAAATTTTTGTTAAATTTCGACGGTGGGATAATAATGACTATAAAGGTTGATTAAATTTCTGTTAAAAAATTTATAGTAGATTAGGTTACAGGTTTAAGTTTAAAACATACTCTACATCCAACCGGTCGACCTTCAACTTCCAATCTCGTTACCTTGTTTTGAAAAGATACGTACACAGTCCTTCACCTAACAACAGAAAATGTAAAAGTTTAATCTATTATCTTACGTCAATAGATTAAATAAAAAATCAGAAGACTTGTTAGTAGGACTTGATAGTTAGTCAATGTTGAGTTCAATGAAAGAGTTTCATCTAGAAAAAGAATAACACAGATCAGAAAAAAAAAAAAGGAGGAAACACAAGTAGAAAGGTCTTCTCGTTTAGACAACCGAAATTTTTATACCGACTCGTAGACCGGATCATAACCTACATACGTCAACGTTTTAACTGTATTAAAGTGACTACTGACAATTATGTAACACATATTTGAAGGACAAAAACAAAAAAAAATGAGACTCTCTACAGTCTATAAGATGATCGACAATCCCTCATCCATTACTGTGATTTTCTTCTCGGGACAGTTCGACAAAGAGTGTCATAAACACGGAATCAGAAGACGGAGTCGTGTACTAGAACCGACATTTCTCAGTGTCATAGATAAAAAAGTGAAGAGAGTCTCACTATTCCGAGACCATATAACTAACCGTGATCCTGATACGGACGTCACGTCCTCTGGTCCCAAGTTAGGGACCCAACCCTTCTATGGGACCTCTTCCCTTATCGTTGGGTGAGGTCATGAGAACCTGAAGAGACCACCGAGTCTGTCATTTCGCAGACAGATGTTACGCCCTCTGGACCCAAGCTAGGGACCCAGCCCTTCTAGGGGACCTCTTCCTTTACCGTTAGGTGAGGTCATGATAACGGACCTTTTAGGGTACCTGTCTCCTCGGACCATCCGATGTCAGGTACCCCAGCGTTTCTCAACCTGGGCTGACTCGCTGAAGTGAAAGGTCATGAGAACCGACCCTTTAACGTCCCTGTCTCCTCGGACCTCCCGATGTACCCCAGTGTTCTTAGTCTGTACTGAATCGTTGATTTGGCACGAGATTGGGCTAGTAAAGTCCCATTCACCGTTTCTTCAACCACAATTGAGACTCTACACGGGTCGCTAGTGCACCCAGACACTCCGCCACACATGACCTGAACCCGCAAGACCCAGAGGTCCGCGTCACAAGACGGACCCGACTCTCAAGCGGACGAAAAGTACGAGTGCACTCTCACGTGTAAGAAAAGTTAGTCCTGCAACACGGGACCAGTCTGACTGAACTATTGTTGAACTATTCCACACCTTAGAAGGACACTAATCTCCCTCCTTAGGCTATTCTATGTGATGAGTGAACGTTGTCTATTTCGAAGAGTTTTCTGACGAAGGTCAATCTTAAGGGGTCGACCAGGAAGCCTGTACCAAGTACATAAATAATACATCGAGTGTGAGCCTTAGTGGGGACCCCGTCCACCTCGGCAAAGTCGCCCAAACACTTTTCAACACACGTACACGAGTGTGCACTTACTCCTTTGTCTCGGACCCTCCGCCAAGACCCACTCGCTTTCCTAAACGAATGAGTGAAACCGGTTAGGAAAATACTCTCCAGCTAACAAGGGGGAACTTCGGAAAGGAAAGGAAGGAATGTCTTAAACCAAGAGTCAACCGAATAAACTGTAAAACACTACCGTCGAATATTTTGACCATCTCGACCTTCCTTGGTCTCTCTAGGACTTCACGGTGAGACACCAAGTTCGTTACTCCTTTGACTCCGTGTCCCGAACCATGATCCGGGTCCGAGAATCAATGTTCGTTTTTTGAGTTAACCATTCCTTAGACAGACGTTACGTCCTCTGGACCCAAACTAAGGACTTAATCCTTCTAAGGGGACCTCCTCCTCCTTTACCGTTGGGTGAGGTCACAATAACGGACCCTTTAGGGTGTCTGTCTCCTCAGACCGTCCGATGTCAGACACCCCAGCGTTCTCAACCCTGTGTTGAATTGTTGATTTGGTAGTTTTCTTTTTCTTTAACCCGACTGAATTCCCCTTTTCTTAAAAAACTCTCCTGGAACTTGTTCTCCGTCTTTGGGACCCTTTCGACGACTTCTGTATTTATTAACGTCGTTAGTTTCGATGTCCGGTTTTGGGATAGGATCTTGACCACGTGACTTCTACAAGTTCGACTACTGATGGGGAGCACGTCACGCAGACGGTAGTGACAAGTGTAGAGACAGAAAAAGGGGACCTTCTCCTACAACGACGACAATAAAACGGAGGTGGCAGTCTAACCTACGAGGTACAGGTCAAGAGACACAGTGATCGAGATGCAACTTTAGACACACCTCTCGTAGACTAGCCACCTCACCGTAATCTTCAGACACAGGGACCCACCTCCATATCTGAGACGGAGAATGTTCCGGAAACATTACCCCTACCCACCTACATCCTTTCGTTTTTGTTCGTTTTGGGTTATAGACAACGTGTTTGTGTAGGTCAATCACTGAGAGACTCCGTAATCTTGAACCCGGAAAACTGAAAAGAGTAAAATATCGTTCTCAACTGAAGGAAACGTTTTTGACCGTCTCCGAGGGGTAAAAATTTCCCTTTACTTCAGGAGACCTACTTCTGAACCACTAAGATTATGAAACTTTGTTAGACAATAGGACAGTTACGTCAAAAAGAAAACCTAACTTTTGATAAGAGGATTTAAGGACAGGAAACACCGTGGGTCTTTTCTTATAAAAGAGTAATCACCATTTTACACCTCTCTCTCTTTTTTTTTCTTTGTTTTTCGTAACAAGTCCTTTACGTCTCTAATCTCTAATCAACTGCGTAAAGTCCTTTTCAAACGGCCCAACTACTCGTCTTTGATAAATCTTAATCTTTTACATGACTCGAAAAACAAACAAAAATAAAAAATTCTTAAAACTTGTTATCGTTATGTAAAGTTAATTCCATGTTTTATCAGAACTGAAAAGTCATGTAAAAAATTGGAAAATTATTATTATCAATTATAAATGACTCTTGACACTACAGTACATCTCATCCTTTACTGTTGGATGAGGGTACAAGAAGGGACCTTTTAAGGTAGTTGTCTACTCGAACCGTCCGATATCAGATACCCCAGCGGTTCTCAGTCTGTCCTGACTCGTGTACCACAGTATTGTACGTAAGACGGAGTGAGGAGTGGGAGACAGTTAGGGTGACAATAGGTGGGGCCTATCACTGAACTTGGAACCTACTTCGTTGATCGTACTCCAGAGTGCCAACCACCTCTACTCCGAACTTGAATTCGGGTGAGGATACTTCCTTCGAAACACCTAGAAGGACATTGTATTTCTCTCCTTTCCTCCACACAGACCTCGTGATACGACCCACTATAACATCCTTTGGACGTCTCCTTTCTCTTTCCCTTTTACGATTCTTTACCTCTCTCAAAAACCTTGAACGTTGGAAAGGTTCAATCTAACATTTGAACGAGAACAAGAGTCTCAGAACCCCGTCAGAACCCGGTTAGGTAAAGTTAGACGAGGAGTGTCTCGTCTATGAATCGAGTGACGGACCACGTATTATTCCACAAATTATTTATAAACAATTTCCTTACTTAGAGTTCGTAGGAGTTCAGTCAATGAAACCCAATTCTACGGAACGTACGGTGTGACGATGAGAGTCATTTCTTTCTGGGAATAGGAACCTCCACGAATAGTCACTGAAACCACGTACAGTGTTTGTTGGTTCCTCCTACTGGACACCGAAATCCGGTGTACTAATACACCAGACAGTCTCAGAGGTCTCACAGCACGAAGGACTGAAAAGTTAACGCAAAGTTGGTAAAAACCAGTGTAAAAGGGAAAAAGAAGGAATGTTCATATTTTTGAATAAAAACTGAACACGATCTCTCTCTTAATTAACCAGACCTATCCGTACCCTCCACTCCCCGAAGCCGTCGTATTTACCTACATATCTGCAAAAACATGTCTACTCTCGTTTACTTAGGGACCTCGAAAGACAACAAACGTCAAATTTTCACCAAACAAAAGTAAGTTTAGGTCGATCTAAGGATTCATAGACTTTTCATGTTTTGAATGAGAAGTAATTTAAGTACATTTTGAAAAAGTTATTTCCTTTCGGGACTCCCATATCTTTGAAATACATGAATTTATACAGTACACTTCCGTGAAGTGTCACAAAGCAAATGTACCCCGGTCTCTGGCGTCTAGGTACGACTAACGATTAATAAGTCTAACATTTATCGAATAAACTCTTGGATCCCACTCTGTTTTCTTTCTACTTCCTTGTTTTCCGGGTGCTATTACTTTTCCTATAACGTTACTCTTTCCGACCCATCTTAATACTACATCCAGTGTAAGACACGGACATAAATTAACATGGAAACATAATTATTATTGTTACTAATGTACGAATGCCGATTGTCCACAGTAAACGACTCTTGAGATCATACCTATTCACTGTCGTTTAATAAAGTTAAGTATTTGAAACTTATATTACGAAAACAAAACTTAAAGTGGTCAGATATGATCTTCTATAAAGGACGTTTTTACACATAGTCGGATTCTTCTAAAAATTTGGATTAAGGACTATTCATATATACTTTATACTTATTTCACATTACTTTTTTTAGTGAAACGTCTCTAATTAATTTACACCACCAGGATTATGGCGTCAGTGTAAAGGCCCTCAACCACTACCTGTCCCTCCGGACCGCACGACGTTAAGTACCCCAACGTTTCTCAACCTGTGTCGACTCGCTGACTTGACTCGACTTGACTTGACTTACACGTTAATATAGGCTTCGAATATACTTCAAATATACTTCAAGTCAAGTCAAGTCAACGAGTCAGCACAGGTTGAGAAACGCTGGGGTACCTGACGTCGTGCGGTCCGAAGGGACAGGTAGTGGTTGAGGGCCTCGAACGAGTCTGAGTACACGTAACTCAGTCCTACGGTAGGTTGGTAGAGTAGGAGACAACAGGGGAAGAGGAGTACGGAAGTTAGAAAGGGTCGTAGTCCCAGAAAAGGTTACTCAGTCAACAAACGTAGTCCACCGGTCTCATAACGTCAAAGTCAAAGTCGAAGTAGTAGTCAGGAAGGTTATTTATAAGTCCTGACTAAAGGAAATCCTAACTGACCAAAGTAGAAGAACATCAGGTTCAACACGGTGTTTGATTAGTGATTAGACAAATATCATAAAGATAATTATATCCTTTTATTTAACATAAGAATTATCGGTAGAATCTTACACCAGAGTTTCTAACTGGACGAAAATTCGACCCTGATTAAAAAAATCTTTTAACCGATATAACGGACACATTCAATACACACAAGTGTTAAGGTGTATTTTAATATTTTAGACTCATCGTACTTTTGTTAATCCTTAATAATGCGTACGTGAGATCTCGGGTCCTTGGTGTCGACGACCTGGGTGTGTGACGTTAATCTCTCATCAGGGACGAGAGACGTGGATCTCTTCTTCGGGTACGTCGTTACTTCTGAGTCGTGTCGGTTCTTAGTTAGTTATTTATTTTACTATAAAAATTTTTTCTGTGTCGATCCTTACTACACGGGTCCGATTGGACGAACCATGGTCCTCTTACTACTTCCGGACACCACTCAGTAGGGTCGTTTCGGTAGGATGTGGTCGACTATCTTCTTCTCTGGTCTTCTTAGCGAGTGGGTTGGGGTCTGTTCTTGGTGGATCTATTTTGTGAGGTTTTAGTGTAGACGATTGTACGGGAACTGGTTTTGTCAAAGTGCACAGACCCAGGTCTCAGTCTCACCCTTAGTTGTGACACTTCTGAAAAACTGTTACCCGTACCTATGTCCTCCCCACTTCTTAACCCTCTTAAAAACGTTATATCATACACCGAGTATTTTCGATTAGTTTAGTTCTAAAGGAATATTAAGATCTAGACTATCTACTTATACTAAAAAGGGAAGTAAAAAGACCATAGAAATATTTTGTGAATAGAAAACCAGAAAAAATTAGGATACGAAAAAGTTTCGTTTCAGTCTCTTTAGTGTTTACTCCCATTTTAACGTCACTTTAGAACTCTATCCATCGATAACTTCTCATCGATAATGGACCATCCGAGTTTTCAAGTAAGTCCAAAAAGGTATCGTACAGTGTCTTTTTGAACTTGTTTGAAAAACCGGTTACGTTACGTACGTAACACATTAAAGTCTCCATGGGTGGATCGAAGAGAAACAAATATCCTACGACTTTGGGTCTCCTTACGTCACATAGTGGACGTAAGGGGGTTGGTCCAATCACTAAGTGAGTTTCGAACAATCGGGTAATAGGGTTAGGTCTCGGAAGAGACGGCATAGAAAAGAAAAAAATTTTAGCAAAATAAATAAATAAATAAAAACCGACACGACCCAGAAGTAATGACGGACCCGTAAAAGAGATCAGCGTCTCTCGTCCCCGATGACAGATCAACGTCCCACACCCAAGTCAACAACGCCAAGGGTCCGAGATCCCGTGTCCGAGTTATCAACCCCGTTTACCTGAATCAACGGAGGGATCATACACCCTAGAAGGGTCCAGTCCCTAGCTTGGGCGCAGGGGACGTAACCGTCTATTAAGAATAGGAGAGTCGGTGGCCCCTTCCGAGAGACGACACAGAACATTCCATATAAGAAGGATTTGACGAAGTACACAGAGAGACTGGGGGAGGTGAAGGGTGTGTTTATTGGTAAAAATATTTATTAAATGAGACCCCCCTCTAACGTGACAACAATATTAAATGGACTTTTCATACAAGAGTAAACTGAAAAAGAAACGTTCGAAAGAGTAGGATGTATGAATTTACTCTTAAATCATTAGTGAAAAGTGTGTCTATATGTGTGTGTGGATAAAACGAGACGGAGATGAAGTGAGAAGGGTGCTCTTTCCCCATAAAATTTATATTACTAAGATAATTTAGTCAAACTCAAACCATGGAATCGGAAATTAATGGAAACGACCTGACAATTTTTCGAAGGACTCTCTCCAGTAACATAGTGACAGTCAAACACTGTCACTTCGTATACGGGACACCTAAAACAATCTCTTCCCTAATTACGAAGTCCCTCCACAAGAAAAAGGAGGACGTAGGAAAAAGGGAGACGATCTGATTCAGCGGACTTACGGATTGTGGGTCCAGTCCCGTGTCCCTCCACCTTTCTTTCTGAGAGTCGTGTAAAAAAAAAATTAACTATTTCAATACTAGTGTAATAAAATTATTTATAAATTAATAAAATTCATTAGTCTCACAAAAAAAGGATCGTTAATTTGACATACCTAAAGACCGAGGTACCTATCCAGTCACTGATAGATACATTTACTGGTAAATTGTCATCCGACATGTTCTTCTAACATACATCTTAAAGTCCCGTAGTACCTTAAAATCCAGACTTCCTAGTCCTTTTACGGTCCATTAAACAACCTCAAAAGAGTATAAATATGTAAGAAGTATGAGAAACGTGTAAGTTACGAACAAAGAGAGAGAGAGAGGCGTGGGGTGGGGGTGGGGGGGCGGAGGAAAAAAATGGTCGATAAAACGTACAATTGAATCAACGGTTTGAAACTTTGGGAGATTCCTCTTGTTATAACGAGACAGAGGTTTTATAAATATAAACTCCGGATAGAATATGATCTCTTAATATAGAATTTTTACAAAAAGTGAAATTTTATAGAGAGTACTAGGGCCCACGTTCCGGTAACACTTGATTCCGTTTTAGGAAGAGACAATGATGACTGGAGGTAAGAGAAACCACCCATCTAAAATGTAAAACAAAAGGATTTGTTCCTTTTCGTCAATATCAGGGTGGAGAATACACGAAGGAGCGCAGACTCAACATTCAAGTCATACACGTGTATACATTCTAAAGTTCACGTTTTCCTCTTGTCTCATCGTTTGTCTAAAAGTGTCAGGGTCAGACCAGGAACGCATTCACGGTTGCATTTCGCTAAGTCACTAGTCACTTATCAGAGCACAACGCACCGAGACTCCTTTTCCTAAACTTTTAGGTTTGAATTATTCGTCTAGTTAACCGACCCCCTCAACTATAATAACAAAACGTAAGGTCATTGTACGTCACAATAGTTTTTGAAAAAAGAAATTGTCATTTTAATGTCCTCGTATATCTATGGAAAGTCTTACAGTCCTTTTCCTCTACCCCCTTAAATCAATTCTTATTACTTGTATATGGTGTATAGTGTCCTTCGTATGTGACACTCGGAGACCCATAGAGTCCCATTTCCCACTTAAATTATACCCAGCTCCTCACCCTCCAGTCGGAACTTAGTTTCGTCCATGAACTTAATTCGAATTACTGACGTCTCTACCCCTGAGAACCCATCTCCACATTTGAGAACCCGGGTCTTCTTTCAGTCCAATGAATTAAGGAGTCAAAAATATTATTGACACAAACGTAAAGGGTCACTTCGTACCCCGTTGAACACCCAATTCAGATCTCCCTTAGTAAGTATAGATAAAGAGTAAGACAGAGTGAATAAGTTGAATTTATACTCCCGATCAAACCCAAATTCAAATCTAAAACGTGTGAAGACCCCAAAGAGACGAAGGGAATTCAAATAACGGTGGTTGAATGACTAATTGACTAAAAAAAAAATTGAAATCTGTTTCGTAAGACAAAATATCAATCTCTATTATGATATTTAGATATTTCCGATATTCTAAATATATTTAGACCTTCTGACATTTTTAGATTCTGATATTTATTTGGACAAATAAATTGTGTAACTTACCTTAAACCGATTTAAATTGTGAAGGACTTATGGACAAGACACGAACCATGATTACTCTTTCTCTTTTTCTACTTTTCATTCTGAAGGACGGAAGGGCACTGTTCCGGCTCCTCTGTACCTCTAGTGTGCCATTAATGTCACCTTACAATGAAGGTCCTCTTGTCTTCGTAGGGACATAGAAAGAGTGGTAATCCAAGGAACACAAACAGTGTCACGGACTGAGTATTGATTCCGAATGGTAAAAGAGTTCAACTACCTATGTACCTACTGATCAAAGTATTTCTGACATCTTTACCATACATGTTCCATGTTATACCTAAGTCTTTTACCCTACTTGTTGAACCGGAACCTCCCCAAGTTATGTCTATTAATTTCAGAAATGTCCCTCTATAAACTTAGTCGAGTACCCTCTCTTTATCCTCAACAGATCTCGAAGGTCTTACCAAAAGGTCGGTTTTATTAAGTACACCTGTTTCCGTTCCTCTATACTTTACTGTACCTACAAGTTCTTCAACATTTATTAAAAAAAGTTCTTATTTCCCTCATCTTCTAACGTCCCTCTCGGAAGTATTTATTCACTATAAAGACTAAGCTCAGTTCCGTACGACGACCCATAGTCCCATTCGTACGTTTTATTTCTCGTTTCTCTGAACAAAGGTGGAGTGTAAAAATTGACTCCAAGTAGAATACATGGAAGTTTTCATAACCACAAACCTTCGATTGTCCTCCACACAGAATCAAATCCTCCATATAGAATCATATCTTTGTTATCTCGGACTACTTGATATGTTTATAACAAGGTTACTCTAAGATATTAACCTTTTATATAATTTTCTTTTTAACACATAAAAGTTTTCAATCAAAGTAATGACCTACTAACAATTTATCTATATGTCATATAGTGAAATGTCCCCGAAGAGACCTCCAAGTCACCATTTCTAAGGCGAAGTTGCGTCTTCTACACCCAAGTCAGGGACCACAGCCTTTGTAGGAGACCTCTTCCTTTACCGTTGGGTGAGGTCATAAGAACGGATCTCTTAGGGTACCTGTCTCCTCTGACGACCCGATGTCAGGTACCCCAACGTTTCTCATCCTATGATGAATCGCTGATTTGTCATTGTTGTTACACAGTGAAATGTTTCCCTGGATAGTAAATTATTTACTTAAAGACGGACCAAGGATCCTTGTTACTACAGTATATCCTAAATTTTATCAACTCAATGTACACCGAAAGAGTGGGACACAGATTCAACTCCGTGTGAACGTAACCGCTCTCAAAAGGATGGAATTCTTGTACTGAACCTAAAGAACATGATGGGGAATTTACAAAGTAACAATGCATGATCTTTCTAAACCACCCTACCCATGAAAATTTTTAAATCTACATATTAGACAAACGTACGAAAACTGAAATACCTAGTATAAAAGGTCAAAATTTACCGGTGTAGTTATTTTCAGTCAAAGAATTCGAATTAAAATTTATATGGATGATAAAATTGACGTGGTAATCCCAGTACGGTGCACTTCAACTATCTTTACGACGGGGAGAAGAGAAAGCTGAATTTCATGTCGACGGTGACGACAACAAAGGAAAGAAGAGGAAAGTAAGATAAGTAGAAACCTATTTTATTGAGGAATAAAACGCACAGCTCCAAATTACATACAAGGATTGAACTATCTCTGAAATTAAAACTCCCTTCCCAGAACCGACTAACGTAATCAAATCGTCAAGATCTTATTCGACAGACACCCCTCCCCGCCGTCCCAGGACAGTAACTAAGAGAGAAATATTGACACGGGAAAATCGATGTCGGCTAATGGTCACCACGAAGACTGGGCCGTGTCTGACTTAGTGTTCCTTCTTTGAAATGTATTTGGTAAATATGATTTACGAACCATACGGCCGTTGTATTTAGTTGTTGTTATAGGTAATATTTAAGTAGGGAAATAGTCATAATAGAACTATCTTGACTAGGGTTACACACCCTTAAACTTGAGACGAAGTTATGTAGGTCAGGACACATTAATTAATAAGTCCCGTGTCTCTTGGACCGGGGACGCTACATCTCATTAAGAAGGACCAGTCGCAATTGAGGTGACCGTTATTATTTATCTTTTTCAGAGATCACTACGGTCATAAAATTTCACTAATTAGTAGAAAGGGGTGAAGTGGAGGGGGAGTCAAAAGAAATTGATTCTAAAAAGTCGTTATTTAGAAATTGTTATGTCCATCCTTAACAAGACATTAATTTAAAACGGGACGGATTAAAGAATGGAAAATACATGCTGCTTTTTGTTTTTCAATTGTAAAATTCCTCGAGACTAGCTTTAAGTTTGGGTCTTTTGAGGAAAATATCTTATGACTCACTAAGAGATACCTTCTAATTCGAGAACTAAAACTTATAATCTATCTCGTGCATAAGTATTTTTAACAATTAGTTGTGGTCAACCCCACAGTTTATAAGACTTCAAAACTTAATGAAGCGAAAGTGCACATGCCCAACAGACATAATCCTTTTCGGACTGTATGTGTATACAAGGGTTTGCCTCTCTTATTAATGAATAAAGAATTGAACGTCTATTAACTACACTCGAGACATCCTTTCCCTCCGAAACGTAGCAAAACACCATGTGTTTCACGGCAACACCTTCACCGTCCATTTACGGACTGTCTCTTACTGGTACATAAAGGTTTAGCACGGGACATCTCGACTGGTCGGTAGTTCGTATAGGGTGCACTGTCCCCGTCTACACTGGATAGAGACCACTGTGTGAAGACATGGTGGTCAGGCACCGGACTCCACTGAGGACAGGGAGGAGACTACGAAAGAGGGCGACGTCCTGTTGTGTTACTGCGTGCCTACTTGGAACGGTAACGAGAGTGGCGACGGTCCATACCCCGACGGTGCCGGTTAATGTACCTCCAGTACTCAAACGAGTTCTTCTGTCTGGGGGTCTGTCCCTTTCTCGCACACTCGCCGCGTGCCACATTCCTACACGAGTGTCCATACGCTTCCGAGGCCGTCCCGTCCAAAGAGTCGTAGAACGGAACAGACATGTTACTGACTTACAAGTAAAGAGGCAGTGAAGAGAAAATAACTTCGGTCTAAAGTCTCAGGATAATGGATATAAGGAATAAGAGTTACTGTAGACCAAAGTGTACTTTTAAAAGGAAACACCTTGGACCGGTAAAAAAAAAAGGACAAACACAATTTGTAATTACTACTAGTACTATTATTACAGACGTTTTAAGGGTGTCGATACTTACGATATACAAAAGAAATGTTTTTGTATAATAATTCTTTTCAGTTATTTGCACCGTGCAAAGTTTTTCATAGGAAATCCACTGTCTCCGTCACACAAATGCACGGTAAGTCCAGTTAGTGAAATCGAAACCACTCTAAACGAACGGACAGGTCAAAACACCGGTACACCCGCTTCAAAGTTTTAATACAGTAAAGGAAGTTTTGGTGACGAGTGCGAAAACTCAAAATTCCTCTTTCGTCGAGTAAATGAGTGAAAGAAGAATAAACCGTGAAATTACGGTCCGTAAAACGTTTGATCTTACTCTCGACTTTACTTTTTCGTCACACGAAAAAAAGGACGTCAAACCTGAACAAAAACCAATTTACTTGAGTGTACGTCCGGACAACACACCGAAGAGTTACTGAGACCAACGGACATAGTGAATTCACTATTACATATGAGGTGGTATTCAATTATCTACTTAATTATTAGATTTCGTAGTCACGCGTCTCTTTGTTTACCCCACACACTGACTGTGACGAAAGAAAGTGTCCCCTCCTTAAACTACACTCTCGGTTCACACAATAGTTACGGTGCCCTGGAAAGTGTCTGTGGCACGCGTTTTACCTACTATTCCTGTGGTGTCGATAGACGGTCGGCTCACGACCGCAGGTATAGCACTACGGACCAATGATGTCCATGGGCACAAGGGTGAGTACGTAGCAGTGGTCTCTTCTTCCCAGCGTTCTTTGACAGATGTGCATAAGAATATCGTATGGAAAGAATTATTATCTACCAGATCGAGTGACAAGTTTTACTCCTCTTTACTGACTTTTTTTTCGAGAAGGTTTTGTGTTTAACGTTTGGTCCGAACTCTTAAAGCATCAAAAATACCGTTATGAGGAAAGATACTCAATCACTAAACCTTAGACAAAAACATGAAAAAAAGTCACATGAGTAGTAGTCTCCAATTCAAAATCATAAAAACTTAAAATTAAAAGTATTTTTGAGATTTTAATTAAAAAGTTTTTACAGGTATTCTGTAAATGTACTTTTGTGATTTTTCGGGTAAAATATTTTATGGGTCTGAACTAAGACTTCTTAGACTTTTACTCCTGGTTCATAATACAAATATTAAAAACTTTATATAAAACTTTTTATTAAACATTAAAGACTAAATAGTAAAACCGTTTCTATTAGTCTCCAGCTCTTTACCCGTCCCTATCTCTACTTTATTCTTGTCGATAATTAACTTTTAGGAAATTCACCCCACTACGTGTACTTTGACGTTAAAAATACACGTAAACTTAAAAATCATAAAAAATAAAAATTATTTAAACTTTTGTTTGTACATACTAGGGTTCATTGACTATTACTAATAGGGATTACATGTAAAGTTCTATAGATCCCTTTTCAAGTACACAGGCATTACTTATACCTTGTAAAAATAAGGGTATACACCATCAGATTATCCGTTTGATCATGTATTAAACCACTTTAGTACTAAATACGAGTTCCATAAGTAATTCTGTAGTAAACATCAACTCTTTATAATCTTTGGTGTAGTCAAAGATTGGAATCCTCTTACCTATTCATTTAATACCACATAGACGTGTTCCTCATAATATACCGACAATTTTTAAGACTTATTAAAATCACAGGATTCTTTTGGGATCTCTATGTCACAATTAAATCTCACCTCCTATGTTTTAACATACACATTGTACTAGTTTGTAATATATTCATAGATCTTTTTCTACTTTTCTTCATAAAATTTATAGTTACCACTAACGGAGACCCACTATACTAATACTCATTTTCCAATATTAAAGATCCATTGTACCAATCTTACCCTCAATAGTGAAGATATAAGATTATTAAAAGGTATTTTCTGTATAAAAATTATAAACTATTTTGTCTATATGTCTAGATACTATAAAGTAAATTATGGACGTAAGAAGATTTTACGGTAGGGTGATACATTATCTACTACGACGGAATAATCAAAAGGTGATTCAGAAGAACTTCTCTCAGGTTCTATAACATGGTTCGTGTGAAGATTACTCTTTCTATAGTGTGAAGATGGTTCTTCTTATAATTGTTTTAAAGCATAGGTGGTCGAAGGTTCCAAAGAAACAGCAAAAGATTTACAGATGTATATTAATTATCTATCAGTAATCACAAAAGTGAATCTTGACATCTCTGGTACCACGAAGCGTAGAGTTATTATTTTTGAATACGTCACCAGGAATTATCTCAAAATTTTTGACAATTCGTCTTCAAATCAAGTTTACTTTTCCTCTCTTCATTTATATACATGTACAACGTTTACAAAGAACATATATCTCCAAAAGTTTTTATCAAAATCTGTGTTAATATACGTAAATAAAACACAACCTATTTTTAAACGTTCTAGTCGATCAAACATTCAAAACCCTTCGTAAAAAAAATTTGTAGACAATCTCATGTCTACATCATGGATTTCATGTCTGTGTGTGCGTAGTGGTGTTGGGAATGTAAACGAATCTAGAATGAACTCGTAACACAAAGTACAGAAGAAGTGATAACAGGGTACTATAGTCTCCTGTGTCATCATACGACACAATAAGGGATACAATAAAGACGGTGAAGTATTACTGTGACAAACCTTGTTCGGTAAAGTAAGACATTTGGAATCAAACGGACAGCAATTTTACACTTCTGTAAGATGAGAAACTTCATATGTCTGTTTCTGCCATACTTCTCATTCTATTCCACTATGGAACCATTTCTTGAAGGACCAAACAAGTAGTGAAATGGGGAACAATTGACACGTCGAAACCCTTCGACGAGTAAAAGTCGAAGACCAAGGAATAGAGTACCATCAAGGATTAAACACATGTAAAATTGTCATAAGGAAATAAAAAAGAAATAAAAGAACTGACGATGTAGGCGTCGAGAATCATGTAACAGACCATGTATTATTACTGATCATTTAAAAACTACTCAAGATGATTGAAAAATACAATTGAACGGGTTTAACTATAACAAGGAAAAAGATTAATTTTAAAATTAGATTATGGATATTCCCTTAAAATTTATATATCTATATTTTGTTTTATACTAAATAGAAAAATGACGGGTCTATTGAGGACATCTGTTTTTATTTGTTTTCATTAGTGATATCTTTTTATCTTTCTATATCTTACTTTTCACTTTCAGAGGGAGAGAAGGAGTACAGGGGTCGAACAAAAGCTATTACGAAGGAAGACTAAAGAAGGTATTTTAAAATACAAATACGAACGTGTTTACACATAGGAAAATTTGAAAAAAAGTACTTCCTTGAGTACGATACGTATACAAGATATGATACGAAATATTATACGATTGTTGTCTCGTCTATCCACCAAAAATTCTCTATATTTATATATAGTGGACGTACATTATGAAAGTTTTGTCTTTCAGAAAGAATTAGGATTTTTAATCCGTAATCAAAGTCTGGGTACGGACATTCAACATTTTCACAATCAGTGTCGACCCAGACAAATTCTACGTCATTCACTAGAGCAAGATGAACCCCTCTTTAATTATAGAGGCAAAAATCGTGGGACTTGGTGTTGGTGACTTGTAGGACACCCCTCGGTATCTCCTCACCAGACCGTCGGGTCAAGGACAAGTCAGGGACAAACGTCTACTCAGGGAACCAAACCCTAATGTCAGACCCAATTCACAAACCAGGGAGAAAGTCATGACTGAAACTCGTCGACATAGCGACCGTAGGCTCCCTACCAAAAAGAGAGGTATAGTTTAACAAGAGGACCCACCCACTCCAGTTCTCTAGAGTCTGACTTTATCGAGAGACCTAAAGAGTCAGTCAGAAGTGAGTTGTCGACATTGAGTTCCCAAGATGATCCAGGAGTCTCTACTCATTCTGGAGTACCACGACGGGAATATTCGGTCGACTATTATTGAATTCCGGATCGTAAAGTTGATCTTGGACTAGTCAAACTGTTATGTTACTGAAGTCCTCGGTGACTAAATAAATCACATCCGTCGATTTACCCCTTACTCCTGGTCCATACGTCAGAAATACCGTAAATAAGTCGAATAATACTGGGATTGATTGTAAGGTGTACACCTTAATAGATTACGGTAGCATCGTCGAAAGAAAGATAGAGACCTAACAAATAAAAGTCTTTTGAGTTGTGTGTCTTTAGTAAATGAAAACTTCCGTGAGAAATGTAATTCTTGACTCTTCAACGACATATTGGGTCCCTCGAGTTGGTCCACGACGAGATACTGTTGGATCTCCCAACCCTTCCTCCAAGTTCGTCTTCCCTTGTATACATATGAATACTGATTAAGTGTAACAACATACCGTCTCTGGTTGTGTTATGCTATTTCGTTAATAGGAGGTTAAAAATTTTTAGACCTTAAAAGTAGACTCAACACCCATCTACTAGAATTTTTCATTGATGTTATGTAGTTTATTGACTTTATGTACTTTTATCAACAGAGGAGGAAAATCGGATGTCTACGAAAAATGATTACTACTCTCCAGTCAAAAAAAAAAGGGGCATTATACACACGTATGACGACCGAGGTTGTGACTAACGACTCATCAATCGTTATTTAACTAAAGTCAAATTTATTCCCATGAAGTCCTACCGTTACCAGACGTACTCTTTTTAAAAGTAATGTAGATTAGGATCTGTGTGTGTATTTAATCGTCGTTCGAAGAAGACGACTACAGTTCACTTAATATGTATGACTCTTTTCTGGATACGGAGTGGCGTAACATATATGGTAGGGATATCAATTGTCCGTAAAAGTTTGAAAACACACTGGAACGTCTTAATTAAGAAACATTCTTTTGTTTGAAAAGGGATTCCCACTCAATACTTAATCCATTAAATCTTGACTACTCTTCATAAAGGTTCACCTAAGAATTTAAAAATATGGTAAGTAATTATCGAAACAGAAGGGAGACACGAACAATTAAAATACAAACTGTGTATACAGAAGTGAATTCGTCAACTAAGAGATGTCCAAGGTCAATACACACACAACCATTGATAGTGCAAGTGGGAAATTTGACGAAAAATAACGTGACTTTCCAAAATTTTCTAAGTCATCAACACGAAAAGGTTGTCGTAAAGTACAGAGTCAACGACTTATAATATTAAAATACGACTTCAATTAGTTCAGATAACTCAACGAATCTATGGAGTGTATCATAGACCGGGTATTTTACCAGTATATATATAATATTGTTGTACATTAAACAAAGAATTTAAAATCTTATACCTTAAATAGGAAAACAAAGTTATATCCTGATAAATGGTTTAACTTTCAAACTTGAGTACTCGATTAAAGATAGTGTTTCACTGTTCAAATTAGATTCCCGTATAGTTGGGTCCTAGTTTAATCCACGTATGTTTGGTATAAAATTGATCAAAGAAAATTCTAGAAATCGTTCAAAATACCGTTCATGTTTCCTTTTGAAATCCGTATGTCTCTGACTTTTATGAGCTACAAATATCAAAAGTCACATAAAAAACTTTCATTTTAATGAAATTCATTGGGACTCACTTCTACTCTAGGAGTGACTTCCAAATTTATTTACTGGCTGCGTGAAACGCCACTAAAAACGGACCTCTTCCTTTACCGTTGAGTGAGGTCATGAGAACGAATCTTTCAAGGTACCCACCTCCTCGGACCACCCGATGTCAGGTACCCCAGCGTCTCTCAGCCTGTGCTGACTTACTGAAGTGAAACGCACACGATTTATCTTCTTAACTTCGGATGAGAGAGGATACAGAGTGCATCTGATGTCTATCACTAAAGAAAGATGTTTCCGACATACCTGCACGGTCCGTAAAGTACCCCGACTGCTCAGAAACGTTTCTTTATAATAATGAGGAACATCAAAGTCACTTCTTCTATGTATTTGATTTAACTGACACCTAAAGAAAAAGTATTTTTGCAGTAAAAACAAACGAAAATTTGTATAAGTCTGAGAGTAGGAATGTGTAAACTTAGAACTCAAAGAACAACAAAAAAAAAAAAATTAAAATTCTCTTTCTGTTGATACTTATCAACTGACATACAGAAAATTTTACACACTCGTATTGTCCCTAAAAACCTTAAACAACTTTGGTTTATCTTAATATAAAGGATAAATTCTTTATAATAATTATCTTCGACTTTTATATAAATGTCTTTTACGGAAATTGTAACCAAGGAATACTCTTAAGTCAGTTGAAGTCGATAGACTTCCAAACATCACAAGTTGATAAACTTTTACTGTGAACCCCTAAGGAGGACGGTAAAATTGTTGCAGAGGTTTTAAAATCTTACCAATCACTTAGGTAATTTTGTCGTCAATGATTACTAAGTCATTGTGTTGACCCGTCCAAAACAGTCACAAATAAAAGTCAACGGAGAAGAACGTTCACACAAAATGTTAAACCTAAATCTTATACTTCATCCATAATCTCTTTAAGAATTATAAAAACTTCTGAAACCAGACCGTCTTCTCCGCAGGAATTTCCAAGTAAATCATCACGTTATGTGACCGCAGAAGACGGATAAATTTCTAAAAGCAACGATTTTATAAAGAGAGGAAAAACTAGAATAGGTTCATGTGACCATAGGTCCATCATCATCTTTTGACTCGGGAAAAGAGTACCTACGCAAAGAACTCTAAAGTCATTTTAACTTTATTTCATTCTTTGGAGTATAAACCACTTCACCATATTCGAATAAGTCCGTGTTTCCTCATTTCTTGAAAACCTGAGATAAAATCAAAGATCTTTTAATCTGGGAAGTGAAAAGAGTGTCTGAAGAGTCTGGAATATGACTTTCTACATGGTTTACAGTCTACAAGGTCCTTTTATGAAAGGTACCCGAACTTTTTTCCAACTTCTTGATAAGAATTCACTGGTAGTACTTTCTTTAATATCCGTAAATAGGACGACTGTAATAGACTACACTTACCACGTTCCCTAGATTTTTGGGTTTGTTAACCTTAACTTCAGGCGGATGAATTGAGTGGAACGTAACGACCAAACGACACCTTATAATAATATTATTGTGAATGAACTAAGGAAAACATAATGGTAAAAAAAGAAAATCCTTAAAGATCTAATCCAATCGCCGTCAGTTTCATTATCGAGACACAAGGATCAAACGAAGATACTCTTAATCACTTATTTTACAAAATCTTACGTCTAATTCTAGTTTGAGACCGACTGAAGTCTTTATACACTGGGAAAGAAAAGTGGGGTCGGGTCTCTCGTACCCTGAAGAACTGGGTCGCTGGTCACTACCCTCTCAATAAAAGAAGAACGGGACCGTTTTCTACTGATATCGACCGTGATGGCTGTGAGGTTGACTACATTGTGTGGTAGGGTAAGGAAGGCTTCTTCTGTAGTTGAAGTAAAACTTACTTCACGCATTGATGAACTCAACACTGCAACTTCCATTGCACGTAAGGAAATTCAAATGAGAGGGAGAAAATAGAGGGTTTGGTAGGGTCGAAAGTGATCCACTGACGGTACGCGGGGGTGACTGAGTCGAAGTGTCGACCGACCGAGACTGAGAATCCGTGACTGGTGAAGAAGATCTTCGGAATAATTCCGGCTCCGTATTGTGTTATCCTTCTTCAACGGAAAAAAAGGTGGAGGTGAAAGATATAGGTGCACTTTACGTATGGTAGGAGAAGACCAGTAAAGATTATCGTTCTGACCTCCCGGTAAGGCCGTGGGTACGAAAAGATCCTCTCATACTTTACAAACGTAGTGGTCAAAGATCTCGAACTCTTCCACACTAACTGTTTAGATCCTATGGATATCCGTTCTTAATCAGACTCTTTACTCTCCTATCTCCTTACATAAGATTCTTTAAATCACTCGACAATGATACACCTTTGACCTTATAATTGACACCTAAATCGATTATTCATACGACAAAATTAACTTTTTCTATTTCAAGTGAAGAAAGGTCACGATTGGACTTGTACGGAAGAAAATTGAACCTACAGTATCATAAAAGAGGTCACCTATATATACCATATTACATAAAAAAAATTAGGTACCATCAAAGTTTTCAAAAAGTTGTAATAAAGGATAGAGTGAATTGTTGGAGTGGTAGGTAGATCAGTGGGTCCGACCTTCCCGTACGAATAGAAACGACTAGGAAGAGAAAGATGTAGGTCAGGTGAAGGGTAGAGACGAATGAGACTTCATAGTACATTTAGGGGAGAGCGAAGGCAACGGGACCAAGTTTGGACACAGTATAAAGTGAATTTGTCAACGTGACTGGGGGATTGATCGAAAGCACGTAGTCCAGACACAGGAGTGGACCAGACCAGGAAGGTAGTCTTGAGATATTTTGTGTTAAGACTAGTAGTGCAGGGACGCGTTTTTATAGGGAAACTACAGAGTAACAATTGAAATCGTTTCAATAATTTGATAGAGTATGCCTTAGATTCCGAAAAGTACTGAACAGAACCGTCCAAACGTAAGTCGATAAGGTGGAGACACGTAAGTTATTAAACTAATATAACGTACTGAATAATAAAGGTTTAGTCCAGTACGTGAAAATTTAGAAGTACGGAATAAATACATCCAGCTTTAGAACGAGAACCTATCAGAAAGGGGGTTCAAGAGTAAAACCGTTTTATAATAAATATGAAGTCTTCGACGGATAGAAAGCATCAGGGAATCTAGTGACTCGATTATATAGTGTTGTCACATATTATCCATTATTACATTCTATATAAGAGTGAACCTCGAGGCATACCCATTCCTAAGAAATAAGTCAAAGTTTCGAACACTATATATATACCATACGATGAATATTAATAAATTTTAGTTTTGCTTAATCTATGAAAGTTCCAAAAACTACGATCGTCGTTAAACTTACCGTTGGGTGAGGTCATGAGAACGGACCTTTTAGGGTGCCTGCCTCCTCGGACCATCCGACGTCAGGTACCCCAGTGCTTCTCAGCCTGTGCTGACTCGCTGAAGTGAAACTGAAAAGTGAAAGTACGTAACCTCTTCCTTTACCGTTGGGTGAGGTCACAAGAACGGACCTCTTAGGGTCCCTACCCCCTCGGACCGCCCGACGGGAGACACCCCAACGCGTCTCAACCTGTGCTGACTTCGTTGTGTCGCCGTCGTCGCCGTTAAACTTTTAGAAAAATATACTTTCATGTTTTAAATTCTAAAAACTTTTTATTAGTAGTAGATAAATATATTCCTTAGAGGATATCACAACCGAAGTTACCTCCGGTACGCTCCTGTCAAAAACAGAATTACACTGAGTGATCGTAGACACTTAGGAAAAAGGGATTCCTTAAAAAAAGTAATACACTAGTGTGTAAATGTTAGTTTGTTTTATTTGACGAAATGTTTCACCAAATCGCCTAAGAGGATCAAACTAACTAACTAGGTATAATATATCAAAATCAAAGAAGATTAAAGTTTATTACCAACATTAAAGTAAAACTCATCCCAGAGACCTATAGACATTATTATCATATTTATATAATTCATGTACATTAACTTTAGATACACCGATTTAAATATGAGAAAGTGTGTGTGTGTGTGAGTGTGTGTCAATAAATTCTTTATCAATACGGGTCAAATTATAGGTAACGTTAAAGTCGAACTATGAAAAAGGGGAGTAAAACACTCTATCTTCCTCAAAATAGACCCATACTGACATGAAATTACTTGACAAATGACAATGACTTAGGACGAAATAAAGTGAAAATGGACCTATATAAAAAAATTTCACCCAAATATAACCTAAGGTTCTCTTCCTTCAAATCTAACGATCTCGTTCTTTGTTTTAATTAAGTTCTCGTCTCTCGACATCAACTGTCCAAGGTTTAAGAATTTCAAGTCTACGTGCTTACTCTTTGGATTGACGAATATACACGGGTCTCTGACCTACACGACCTTTGTCCATATCCAAGGTTCTTCGACGACACGGGTATAGTACCCATCCCTAAAGGTGATCACTTTACTCGGAACCCGATCTTGTCTGTGGTTCGGATATGGGGAGTGAAAATAAGACGAATAATTATTTATCTCCTGAACCATTATGGTCGATCCTGGAGGAACCAGACATCTCCCGAAAAGTCAATTGTATGGAAAACCATCAGTCCAATTGACCACTTTGATTGGTTCTTAAAAACAGTTGAAACTAAAAAAACATTTTTACCTAACTTTAATTATACACCTGTGATATTTAGTGTAATTGTACACCTGTGACATTTAACGGAAAGGTGACCACCAGAGTCCTTAGAATTCTAATTCTTAAGAGATCCATCGTTTGTAGGTCCTATTTTCGTCTTCACTGTCGAGAACGAACATGAAGTAAATAAAGGGACACGAGTGGTAGATAGTGTGGAAAGGAGGAATAGTCGAATAGGAAAATTTTCGTCAAGTCGGTGTTACTAAGAAGTACCAAAGAAAAGTAAGAATAAATAACTTGACTTCAGGAGTCTCATATACTTCTTCATGGGAGTCAGAACCATCTCAGGATCAATCGATTTCATACAGATAAAGGTTTCATTTCTGTAAGAGTAAACATAAAAAGATTCCTTAAAACCACTTTGGACTATAAGAGAAGATATGACTACTTTACACTTGCACTTTGAGTCGAAGTCCGGGGTAAGTCAGAAAAACCGATGTACGACAACGACGTGTATAAAATTAGAATAAAAAGGAGTCATCCATTACACACGAAATAAAAATTTTTGTGATGGTAGTACCTCTCGAAAAATACGTTCTGTAAGACGATTCGGATAACGAATATAACAGACTAAGGAGTATTGTTGGAATAATCAAAATAAAACATTAAAGGTAAAATATCCACTTCTTTGACTTCGGGTCACTGAATTCAAAGAAAGAGTATCCAGTAAGTACAACCTCGGACTATAACACATACAGTCAGATCGGGATTATAAATACGAAAATTTATAACACGTATAAGGTCAACTATCAGGACCCAGACAACGTACCACACTATAATATAGGTGATCTCTCACCTAATGAAGAGAGTCAAGTAAAGTACCTTCGACCATCTGTGGAAGTCTCACTGCCACTGGAAACGAGAGTTCACTGACCGGAATAAACCTACACTGACAATTTTATCTTCAAAGTAAAGAGTATTGGTCAGGGAACCCGGTTCTTCAGAAAAGATGTCTAAATTTTTTAATCTTTGAAACACATCTAGGGTCTCGGTACAAAAACTTTACCAATCATAAGTGGTCCTAACTTTATTAGTAAATTTTTGCTAAATAATCTACCTATTCATTTTAAGACTGTTGTCAAAGACTCGGAGGGGTTTACCGATATAGGAATTCTTTTTTTTTTTTTTCACAGTTTAGAATTGTGAGGTACGACAAGTGTCGTCGACGGTGTGAAGACGTTTTACGCAGCCTTGTTAAGACTTTTCGTAAAACAGACAACCCTTCCTCTGGTACAGAAGAAAATGTTAAATCTTTCGAGTGGTAAGTGTCCGACTTAAAAGATCTAATAAACAAACAAGAAAGGACTTTACCCATTAACTATCAACACGCCACACATAACCTAATCCTCCTTTTTACTAGAAAACTTTTTACATAGTAATTCAGACGACACATCTCCAACTAGTCCTCCTACGTCACCGCTTGGTTCGACACTGAATTTCCCCACCGCCCCTTGTCTAGACGTCTCACGAAATAGGTACCTCAAAAAGACCTCACGAAGAGATTCGTCGAAGAGATCAACATGTGTCCAAAAGTGTATACGTTAATCATCACAAATATCTAACGGACAATAAGTTAATTGTTGCCTCGACCGGCATAGTTGAGTGACGTCTGGACGGAAAAGTGACGGTCTCTAACATGGTCCCAATAGTTGAATGTGTCCGAACCTACAAAAGGTCGACAAATTAATATCACAGTGCGCGAAACGAAAAAGATCAAAGTAATCAAATATTTACATTATACCATAGAATAAAGACACTAATTGTGAAGTAAAGGTGTCCAATTTGTACGACCATCTCTTCATAACTAAAGACTGCGACAAAGGGAACACAAGTAAATCTATAAAAGTGTACGAAAAATAACTAAAAAAACTTTCACCGTTTGTACTCTTTCTCGTGGGGTTTTGCATACCGATTTATTGACTACACTTCGTTTTGGAGTGTAAATCGAGAATTAATAGTGAAGGACACCCGACGGAAAAGATAACTGAAAATTTTGGTTGCGAAGAGAACGGTTCAAAAATTCTTATTTTTATGATTAATATTAACCTTTGTTAACGTGTCGTGAATCAGAAAAGTTGGTCGACACTTTTACAGATAAGTTGAATTCATAAATATAAAATCAGTAATATATTAAATATGTGATTTTGGACTTACTCAATAAATGTTATTTTTATTATATTATTTTTCTTAAGAATTGGTACCACCAATCTTCCTGATACAATAAAGAAATGATAGGAAGACTTTTATAACTGTTCTTGGAAATATGTGAGGTCTTCATGAGCGTCAACCGTGAATTTTTAGTTGATCCACGGTAGACCCACTCGATGAGAGTATTCACCACAAATGGTTCTTAAAAAAAAGTCAAAATTATCATCACAACAAAGGAGAGTAGAACGAAATAATTCACGTTCAGTGGTCAGTCAGTATAGGCTGAGAAACGCTATGGTACCTGACATCCAGCGGTCCGAGGAGACAGGTACCTTAAGAGGTCCGTTCTTATGACCCCGTCCAACGGTAAGGGAAGAGGTCCCCTAGAAACACTGGGTCCCTATCTTGAAACCAGAGGACGTAACGTCCACATAAGAAATGACAGACTCGGTAGTCCCTTCGGGACCACGAAAAATAAATGAAATAAATAATTTCAAAAGTCAATAAGGTTTTCTCCTATAGGTCAATAAATTTATATATTAGTAATCTTTGGACTTCACATCGTATAACCGAGTCTCCGGTTTTACAATAACGAAAACTAAAACATTACAGTCGAGAACAAACTATATTTTTGAAGTCTCTTACAAGATTATATGGTAAAGTATATATAACTAGTCATAAGTACTGAAGATGAACTATGTCATAAACTCCATGACTCTTTATGATCTTAACTACGACGGTTTCTGAAAGTTGTACTCTTTCTACGTTGTGATCACGGTAGAACGAATCGACAGAACTGTCGTACTCCTGGCCCTTTTAGTTCCACTTATCTTAGGAACTCAAGACTTCGTATGTTCGATCTCAACTCCAAAAAGGAGTGTATAACATGGTACCACTCAAGAACCGATGTCGGTTCTACTGTAAGAACCGATATCGACCTTACTATCCCAGTTAAAGACCCATTCTCGAACTCCCATCCTCATGAATCAAATCATTTTTATAAAAGTAAAGAAACTTAACTACTCCAATCATCCTCTCTTCCTATGAAACTTTACTATTAATACCTTGTACGACACTGTCATTTCATAAAACCTCTCAGTGTAAGATAATGTCGTCTAATATAAGAGTGACAGTCTAAAGTGACTTACCAACGAGGTAACCTCTGTACCCGTTCCACCGGTACCCCCTCTATGGGTCAAACTGTTAAACGGTCCTGTTCAGACTCTACATGATGAACTGTCAAAACAAGATCTTGACGGAATACGTTTTAATATCGGATATGTACACTTATAGTACACGAATAAATTTAACTTTAATCAATTTTACTCTATTTCAAACTTAAAATCAAAGAGTCAACGTACCTGGTGTAAAGTTCACGACGTATTCGAGTACGTCGATCACCGATCACTTAATCAGTCACATCCATGTTTTGTCAAGGTAGTGACGTCTTTTCAGATACGTCGTTGAGATACCTTCGATCTCCATGAATGTATCTGTTAAATCCTCGTTTATGAGTTAAATAATCTCAGTAACTTAAACATAAAAAACAACAATATTTTATTTCTTATGTAATAGAACATTTTCTTCTAGAGGTCTATATTCTTCAGAGTTCTCCACTAATTAAATCACTAACTCGTTTTAGAAGTCACGTCCTGGGAATAACGAAAAGTGAGGTGGTGGGAGGTCCAACCGCAACTGGACGTCAACAAAGGGTAAAACAAGGTACACCGACGTCTTCAACGATCGTCATAACCTTCCAGGAGATACGATAGACAGGTGACGAGCACTTAGACAATGGTTTCTCTTGAAATTAATCTCAAATTGTCACACGTTCCAAAGGTAACACCCACTTATTTATTATTTCTCTCTTTGTACAATCAAGTCAAACGACGACAGAAAGGATGTTCTCCAATCTTAAGTACAAAGTACACAAATCGATACGACAAGGGACACCCGGACCTAATATGGGTGTCGGGACTGACCAGTGATGAATTAAATCTACCATCTCTCCATTTTTCGCGAAATAAGAAGTAGTCGAAGGGGGCGGGGGACGTTTTACCGTAAAACTTATTAGGTATGTTCAGTAATTTAGAGTTCCAACCCTCTATTGACTATCTGTCATCTAGGGGACTAGGTTGGTGCGAGATTACATTATTTTATTGTTACGACATCCGGTATTTTGGACTAAGAATGAAATTTACACTAGATTTTAAACTAATAAGATTTACATAGAAAATTTCATTTAAAATAGAGTCATAAGTGGACTATATTAAGAGTCTGATTTTTTGACTTACGATTCTATAGTTCGTTTTATTTAATTCCAAGAACTGGACAATACTTGAGAAGGGTTATTACAAAAGAAAAGGAAAAAATCTCATAGTTAAAGTTTTTATTCCTAATTTTTAGTATAGTCATATATAACACGAAGTAAATCAAAAGGAGGGACTTACTTTTTGGGTTTACAAAATCCAACCAGAAAAACAAAGTCTATCATGTCTAAGCATCTACACAAAAGGACGGACAATATGGTCTTTACCATTTCGTAAACAGTGTTCCTAATAAACGTACACGAAATTTAAATGAAATCTTTCAAATCAAAAGGTGGTTTATTAAAATTCTAGTCAGTCTTCCGACACTCTCAACTTTGGTTTAAGGACTAGTCACACCGACGGACTCCTTAAAGTCTCTGTGTGAAACTCTGAAACGTCACTGGTGTTACTGCAAGATTCACCAACCGATTCAAAATAAAAACTGAGTCTCCCGTCAAACTTGGGATTACCTTTTATCACCATTAAAGGATCAATTCTAAAACATTTCTAATTTTATAACGTACTAAACACAACTCCAAAATGTTCTGAAAACACCTTAACACACCTCACTCTTAATTGGGGGTAAGGTACCTTTGGTAGTCCTAATTTGGACAATTCTTCTACGGGGGAATTCCCCCGTTTAGATCCCTACTATAGGGTCGTAGTTCTACGGGAGTACCAGTGGTCAATTGTTCTGACCTTCGGAATCCAAAAGGAGTGATCGAATATTCAAAATAAGAGGGAAACAAATCTAAGTCACAACCTTATACCCAAATTAATTTGTGGGGACATCTCTACATACCCATGGAGAAAGAAAGTCTAACATCCGTATAATTCTCACACCGGGAATTGCTCGATATGGTTTTATACAGTCTAATGGAATCGGAATCTACTTCAATAGGAATGGTCTGTAGATAGAAAGTAAACTCTAGTTCTACCTCTCTAACAGACAGTAGGTCATATTGAAAAATCCCAGAAAAGGGACATGAACCAATACACGAGAAAAAAACCTGATCAGATTATAAATCAGTAAAGTTTCAGAAACACTAAGAAATGTGTTCTTAAGCGATCTACATATAAATTTATAAAAAGTTTCAGACGAAACAGATTTATATATTTTCCAAGTGATATATTCTTGTGTGTTAAGTCTACACTTACCCTAGACTTTAGGTCTAACGGGAGAAGAGGATTATTCATAAAAACAGAAAAGACCCTTCTCTATCGTTCTATACAAGAACCTCCTCTATAGTGTTGAGTATCTAGGAAACCAACCAAACCAAACAAAAACAAAGACGAACTGACAACAACAAGAAACATTGATGACGTCTAACAGGGTCGACTCCCGACGATTGTAAATAAAACAAAACAAAGACTCTTGGGTATAGTCACTAAAAAGGTCACAAAAAGAACAAAAAGTGGAGGAAATGGTAAAAAGACCGACGAGACGTGTCGTACGTCCTAGAATCAAGGGGATGGTCTCTAGTTTGGACACGGGGAACGCCACCTTAGTGCCTGGATTGGTTCTCGGATTGGTGACTTTACGGTCCTTATAGTGGTAGGGGCAACATTGAATGGTGAGTAAATCGAGAATACAAATTCCCGAAAAGGAGGGAAAATTTCATGTATAATACACAAGGAAAATGACTTGATAAAAGACGAATAATTAATAAAGTACCAAAACAACTCTACAGAAACTCAGTAGGAAAATTGAGAACCGTAACTAGGAAGGGTCACTCTTCTCCCCTACAGGACCGACGCACCTCGCCATAAGCGGGGGAACACTGTCTAGGGTTCAGACGTCTGTGCTTCAGGTAGAGGGCTTTGGTACAGCACCTGTAGTCGCTCTCACCAGAATAGTGATATCGTCCATGTCCTACGATGGAACAACAACCTACACGAAATCTATCGTTGAACTCAATTTAAGAGTATAGTTTTAGAGAACATTACGATTACTTGTCTTCCCAAAAAAACAACAACAACAATAGCAATTAGTAAGACTCATTGTAGAATGGGTACCAAAGTGGTGTAAACAATATTTATTGTCCACTTAAAAGAATAATGATTCAACTCTTTACCAATTGACATTCTTTTTACCCATCATTGGACTGTTTACTGAATAGTTACATAAACATCCACCTTTCACCTGTTGGATAGCTAGATACCGTCTTCTATGATATTTACGGCGTCAGTTCCGTGTGTTAAACTTTCGTCCTGGTTCATCTTGTCAACCCGAAAAGGAAGTCCCCCCGTTTCTGACCTCGGGGTGTGAGATGTAGTCCGAGCAGGTCCTGATACCTGAACTTTCACTCCACCCACACGTAACGGTGTAGCAGAATGAGAACTGAATTAGAGTGACAACGGTCATTGTCCTAATCGTTGGTGCCCCGGAGGCACTGAAGCTCAAAGGATATCGAGTCAAACAAAGACTGGCACATGACACCCTCACTTGATTACCCTTTTTTATAAAACGAAATCAACGATTTTTCGTTACGTACAAAACCAAAGACAAAATCTTAGATCCCAAACAAACCGAACAAGAATCGTCTGTCCTGGAGGGCTTAAGAAAGAGGGAACTCGTATTCCTTCCGACAAGAAGTCTTTACTATAGTCCTCGTGTTACTTCGACTTCGAAGTAGTCAGTGACCATGTCACTATGTACATATCATCTGAAACACGACCGGATTCGTAAGTCTCGGGTACACCAAAGGAGGGTGTTTTAGTTTTAGTTTACGAGAGGATCCTAATAATCAATGTCCGACAATTTTTTTTTTTTCTTTTGGACTGCTCTATTCGTCGATGCAAAAAAACGAAACATAGGTCTTCGATAACTATGAAGTTTCCTGGACGGATTACGTCAAAGTAAAGAAATCCACCGGGTCGTAGAACGACGGTGGATACCACTATTCCGAAAACTCCACCGGTTCTACCGTTCACACTGCCCTTTTGCCACCGGGTAACAACCTCACGCAGAACACAGTCTTAAAGGCATGTAACTTCGTCTCCATTCACTTACTGGGACACCTTCAAAGGGTAGACGGGACCCTATGAAAAGTAGACAAGTGAGAAGCAAGAGAAATCTTTAATATGTATCGATTCACAATTACGTCTTTGTAGTGGATATTGGACCTCGTTTTACAGACGGGTCGTGTCAAGGAAAGTAAATGGATTAAAATTAAAGTAGAGACTTCAATATAACTATCACTATTGTTATTAGTAACTTTTATACCTAAGGAAAGAGGAGGTGTCTCGATAGGGTTCAGAATGACTGAGTCAACAAACGGGGAAAACTCTCAAACATCGAGGAGTTCAAACAAAAAAAAACCTGTACCTGGTAAAAAGTTCAGAAATAACTTAAAAAGTTCACAACGAAGACAAAATACAAAACCATAAAACCGGTACTCCGCAAACCATAGAATTGAGGGACTGGTCCCTAGTTTGGGTGTGGGAGACGTAATCTTCCGTCTCAGAATTGGCCACCTGGTGGTCCTTTCAGGGACTACTACACAGAACTGAACTGTAAATATTAAGTGATGTAGAATTTGTACCCACAGGTCATTCGTAAAACAACAAATAACTTACGTTCTGAAGGCAGTAGACTAATGAGACTCTGTATTTTGACACCTGTCGGAAGTCTCTACTCTGACATTGAAAAATTAAAATTGAAATTTGAACAAGAAACGGATAAGTCGATACACATAATTGTAGGAACAGTATTTGTTTTCTTCACTAATGACACCTACCATTGACTCTTCACTACGTCAAATGTACAAACCCGGTCAAAGATAAGTTCCTCTTCTGTAATTGAGAGTAGGTTTAACAAGGTCAAAGGTTTAGAGGAAACCGTCCGTCTTTTTACCCCTTGAACACACTACAGTGATAAACGAAGTACGGACGATCTCCCTTGGTCTCATACACTTCTTTTTACAGTGACATGGATTCGTACCTAAAATTCACTTCGAAATAAAGGGAGGAAAATTTTTTCCGGATTTAATTAGTAAAATGAAATTAAGTTTGGATCCACTTTATGCCCTAATTCCTCATACGAACATGGCGACACCTATACTAAAGTGCAGCATGAGCGGACCGGAAGGATTTACACGTCCGCCGTCTCCTCCGGGATGGGTCCTAACAACTTAACTACCCGGCTCTTGACTTAACCCTGCTAAGATTTTTTCTCCATAGTATATCTTCAGAGATTTTGGTGTAAACGGAAATATCTGTACTTTACAGAATTAGACAATCAGCTCCGATTGCCAATAAAAGAGACAAAAACTAACCCCCCGTCACCGAAATGTTGCAACACAATCAACGACGACATGTTGTTTCACTTAGTCGCGATACATATGTAAATGGGGAAGGAAGAACCTGGACGAAGGGTCGGGGGTGGGGGAGGGTCTCGCGACTCGACTCGAGGGACACGGCGTGTCGTCGAGGGGTGACGGACAGACAGAGTGAGTACCACCCATATATACAGTGTGGATTGAAAGGTCAAATGGGAGGGGGAGTGGGAGACGGGAGAGTACGGGTGTATAGACAGGAGATGTAGACACAGAGAAAAGGACGGGTCGTTTATCCAAGTCTCCGATCGTATCAAAAACTACCACTGAAATATTAAGGACGATTAAAGACACACACATATTATGATGATCCGGAATCCTTTGACCTTTCTATAAGAACATTGTTTATACAGTAGTATTGTTTAAGACCATTGTTTATAGGAACATTGGTTTATACGAAGAACCAACAAAAACCTTTTAGGGAATATCTTTTTACAAGATTTTAAACACCAGTATTAAGGACTTTTTCATTCTCTTATTACTAACACCCATCTTGGAAAAGACCAAAAGTAACTTTTGTAAGAATCTTACATAAGAAGTCACTTTAAGTGTGAGGACGTTCAAACGGAAGCCATCCTTTAGCACCAAAATACCGGACCGGTGTTTACGAATAACTAAACACAGTAAACTTTGAAATATAGGTTTAAATTTTTTTCTTTCGGTAGCTACGGGTCTACAGGTGTATATGTCGGGTCCCGGAGAACATTATTTGTCTAGCAGTGCTAAAAATTAATTTGGTTTCAAAGTCCGTCTCTGTAAAAGAAAATGAATAAGTCTTTGACAAGGGACACAAGTAGCCAAATCCGGAGAGCGGGTCAGAAAGAACTCGGGCAAGGTAAATCCGAGGAAGCGCCGGTGAAACGACGATCACCGGGACCGGTGTGAACGGTCGGTGGAGGTGCAACGAGGCACAAGAACCGAGAGCAGTAGGAAAATCAGTCGGTCCACCAACGGAAGGATATCAACTAAGGAGGGAGAAAGGATTTGTGGTGGACAGAGTCAGATAAGTCCGACGAGACTGTCCTATGGTGTCTGACTTACCGAATGTGTTGTATTTACACAAAGAGTGTCAAGACCTCCGACCTTTAGACTCTAGTCCCATGGTCCCACTCTACCAACCCAAGACCACTCTCGGAAGGAGGACCGAAAGTCTATCGATGAAAGACCTCCTCTACGTCCATCCCCCGTGATAGACCAGACAAGACAACTCACACGATTAGGGTTGTTCCAAATAGATTTAATCAATGGAGGGGTCACAGGGTAGAGGTTTAGGACAGTATAACCTCCAATCCGACAGTCGTATACTTAAACCCTCCTATGTTAAGCCAGGTACGTCATATAGGGTCCACCGTGATCACCATTTCTTAGGAGGACAGTTACATCCGCTACGTTCTCTGGGTCCAAAATAGGGACCCAACCTTTCTAGGGGACTGCTTCCTTTACGTTGGGTGAGGTCATAAGAACGGACCTCTTAAGGTACCCGTCTCCTCGGACCACCCGATGTCAGGTACCCCAACGTTTCTCAGCCTGTGCTGACTCGCTGATTGTGAATCTGACAATCTTAGTCAGAAGCCCCACTTCGGTATCGGGATGTAAATTTTATAAGAGGTAGTCAGTAAAAGTACGGTGTACACATCACATGACTACCATCTTTAGTGACTTTTCTTGAAGAATTAGGACCAGTGTCACGACAGTCCGTATTGGAAATGGGAGTAAAATATCTACTCTTTTGTCTGAGTCCCTCCTTCAGAGCCACTCTCAAGTATGTTGATCATCTAACACCTTGACCCTAACTTCGGTCCACAGGTCTAGGGCCTGTGGGAAAAGGGTGCGTTGGGACAACGGAGACGGAACCGCCCTGACCAAATATATCGAGAAGACCAAAACTCAAACCCAAACCGGTCAAAATTTCGGTATATCACTCCGTTGTGATCTCACTTTGGATGAGGACACGATGACGGTTAGTAAAGATGGTACATCTTCCTAACCCCCATTACACAAGGACGTTTTTAATACCACCTCACTAAACTTGTACGTCCTACCACGAAACACGGTCCTTACGTCCGACATCCTCCATCCTTCTTCCTTCTTTGGAGACACTTGACCGACACAAGCCGGGAGGGCTCCTTTGATCTAAATGTACCCAAATCCAAAATACTCGTCTAAATACATGAGTCTTTATAAGAGGGTCAGGGGATTTGTTTGTTTTATTGTCTTTATTCTTTGGATTTCAATAACGAGTCGCAGACTCTGTATCCTCAGAAGTACTCTTGTCGTCTAACAGATCTCTCTTGTTTCCTTCCCCTCTTTCTTAATTTCCAATGACCTGACGATTCTTTTCCAATTTTCGTGACCCTAATACATTGGACGTTTTCACTTTCTCCTCGTCGTACTATTTATTGAGAGACATCCACTTAACACCAACAAAAATGGTCAGTCATGAATGACTCACTGAACTTAGGACTCGTAATATGATTTATAAAATCCCCTCATTATTTATCGAGTATCAAAGTTCCTAGAAGTTTAAATTAGTTCACAATGTTGTATATATATATATTTATATGGAGTCTTTACACACACACAAAAGGTTTTAAATACCCTACTAAACCTCTTGACAATAAATTCTGGTTTCCGTCGGTTGAATCTTGACTAATTCCTCCCTCCGTAATAGATCCCCTCGACCCCTAACTATCTCCTCAACCACTTCTATAAATCCTTACGTTGTGAAGGTTTGACACAAAATGTGTTAATTTATATATACAATTATACACACACACGCACGAATCAGCACAGACTGAGACGCTGGGGAACCTGATATCGGACGGTCCGAGGAGACAGATTCCCTAAGAAGTCCGTTCTTGTAACCTTACCCAACGGTAAAGGAGGAGGTCCCCTAGAAGGTCTGGGTTCCTAGTTTGAGAATAGAGGACACCGAGGACGAAACCGTCCGTTTAAGAAACGGTGAATTCGGTGGACCCTTCGAGATACATTTTTATTATGTATTAATATTTATTTATTAGTCACAGATTTAATTATTGTCACTTTTCTACTGATATATCAGTTTTCTCAAACCCTTTAAGACTCAATTCGTTTACTTTGGTAAAAGAGATCACGTCTATTAAACCACGGAAATTTCACGAATACACGTAACAGTCAAAGGGTTTCCGTCGAATAAACCCCTGTCTAGGTTGAGAGTATACAACCTTCCCGACTACCTTTCCCTTTGATCATAACGAAATCCTACATAAAACCCTTTACGACGTCATTATGAACCATTACATCTGAAATATTGGACGTCTGTTTTGTCTGTAAAGTAACTCTCTGAAATTTTTCTTCTGGTGAAGTCATCTAACTCCCCGAGAGGGTTTCCCTTTAATAAAGTTTTAACTAAGGTTGTTCTTATTTCTCCTTCGTTCACTTCTTTACCTCACTGGTACCTGTCCCGTTTGACTATTCGTGGTTTATAGTTTGTCTCCCTTCTATCCATGAGTCGTCGTCTTCTCATGGGTCCTGTTATTCTTACGTATACTTATCACAGTCGTTGACCGTCGTCAGGATTTTTGTAATTTTTATCGAAAATTTTGATCTTTTCTCATGTTTCTTTCAGATTGGATCTAGGAACGAGTTTCCATCGATCGTGGTCTAAAAACTAACGGTCTCTTCCCTCCCTTTGAAAGTTGAGTATCAAGTCAAGGTTAAACAAAAAGGAAAAAGAGGATAAACAGTTCCTCTTACTAGAAGTAACACTCTTTTCGTTTTATTTATAACTATTCTCCTTTATCTGTAAATTTATCCTCTGACGAGATTTACGTAAAAATACGGTTGAGTCTTTAAAATATATGGCGTCCCATGAGTCTCTTAAACGTCTACCCCAAATAAATTGATGACAACTCCAAATTTTATAATACCGTTTGTCCTTATCTTAGTCTTCTGTCTTCCACCCGTTTACATCATGGTGTAAGAATTCAACCGACGAACCCAGGACTCATTGATTACTTTCGCCTCTTTATTTCAAATATTGGATATTCGGACACCAGAACCGTAACCAGAACCCGACAAAACGTCTAATACCGTAAATTCAAACAAAATAGTCATAAATCGTTCTTCATCACTAGAGACCCCTCTTCCGTTACCGTGGGGTGAGGTCATGAGAACGGACCTTTTAGGGTACCTGTCTCCTCGGACCATCCGACGTCAGGTACCCCAGCGATTCTCAGTCTGTCTGTGCTGACTCACTGAAGTGAAACTGAAAAGTGAAAGTACGTAACCTCTTCCTTTACCGTTGGGTGAGGTCATAAGGACGGACCTCTTAGGGTCCCTACCCCCTCGGACCACCCGACGGCAGATACCCCAACGAGTCTCAGCCTGTGCTGACTTCGCTGAATCGTCGTCGTCGTCGTTGTCATCGTATACGTTTTTTCTTTATATAAAAAACAATTGACGTTTACGTATCGTCCATTGTCACCTAGTACCGACGGGGGTTTACGTTAATGTTAGAATTCGAAGGATTTCTGTAGTATATAGATCTGATTACTACGACTAACAATTGAAGAAAGATCCATGAACGGTCTAGAGACAACCTCATAACACAACACAAGACTGGTAAAACAATGTACTGTCTGATCGACACCAAACCCTCTTTAATAGGTCGTACCACTTCCCTAAATTTTAGTACACAATATGTCCTCTCATTCTTTTAACAATTCCTTTCGAGATAACCCAACCAGTTTTTGGAACAAACCCAAATGGCTTTGTCGAATCCTTTTTGGTTTTGCTTGAAAAAACGGTTGACTTATGAATAACACGACACTCTGTCCTTTTTTTTAGAAAACTGAATTTTTTTTAATGAGAGTCTTTCAAAGTGATTAGGGTATGTTTAACCATCTTAACGTCACAAGTGTCGTTATCCATCATAGTCAACTCCGACCTTAGTGACTTTTGTTCTTTTCATTGATAAGTTATCTGATCGTACACAAAAAAAAATAGAAAAAGAGTTTCGAGACAGTAAAGGTAGGTTGATCGTCGTAGGTTCACTGTTTTACAATCTTAACCAATTGGGCACTACAGACAGAACTATGTCGTACGGCGTATTGTTAGCAGTAAATGAAAATTAACGAGAAACCAGTGGTTTGGTGTTTCTAAACCAGGACATCTAAAACGATCAGTTACGACACCTCCTTATAAGTCGTTATTTTTGTTTGTTATAATTTCGTACGTTGTTGTACTTACTGAGAGTCTCTTCTGATGTATGATATACTTGGGAAATTATACTTTAAGATCTTTTCTGTTTTGAGACTACTGTTTTAGTCTAGTCACCAACGGATCCCCATCTCCAGTTCCCTTCCTTAGTTAACCTTATCCTTACTCCTTCGAAAAATCCCCTATCTTTACGAGAGATAGAACAAGCACCATCACATATGTAGTCTTAAAATAACTTATTTTAATATGAAGTCATTTTGAACTCCTTTATTTTTTAACAGGACCGGTCTTTTTACTCCTACTTGAAAGAGAAATCTTTTGGTTCACCTTTTTTTCCTCTTTTTTTAGTTATTAAGAAAGGTATTTAGAAACTTGAAACACACACAGACACAAAATCCTTCTTGAACTTTGTCGGTCCTTCAAAGATATAATACTTTACCCGATATTTAGAGCTAGTCTTGTCAATTGTCTAGCCAGACTTTAATCGGATGACGGAAGTCTGTAACTGTCCATGAAGATTATTCAAAGATACAGAGAGAGAGAGAAAAACAGAAGTGAATGGATTCATATAAAAAGGTAATAAATTGTAACACAAGGTCCATGTTCTTCTCTAAAGTATTTAAGCTACGTCTGGTCTTTCCGAAATAATGGTAACAACTACAAGTTGCACATAATCTCCATAAAAAATACCAGGTTATAGAAACAATCGTCTCCTTACATTTCTAATAGGATCTATTAAAAAACGAGTAGACCACGATAGATATTCATTATAAAGAGAGACTTAAAAACTTTCCGATCATTACAATTATTTTCCTTTACGTATTAAAAATCACTTTGAAGTAATAAAACACGAAAGGAAAATGAATCTCATAGTTGCAGGTTTACCTACTTTTATGCGATGTACTCTAAGACTTACTTCATCTAAACTTATTTTTACCTGTCCAACTTGAGTTACTTAAAAACGTCCACTCAACACCACTTTCCTTTGTTCACATAAAACGAAAAATAGATAACCAGTAGTTATCTACGAGTCCTTGCCTAAAGTTTCAGTCATGTCAACAGTGGAGTAAGACTTTTCCTTCTTTCGGACTTCGGTCGTTTCCAACTATACAGAATTTCCTATACTGAAACGTACCACACACAAGAAAACGAAAAATATTCTATGTAATACAACATAACCCGTTAAATCTAATTTAGATCCAACTAATACCGAATTTCCCTATTTAGTTTTTACACGAAATATTTCTTCATGCGACACCCTCTGGTGACGACTTGTGAAGAAATTAAGATTTCATGTTTCAAATAAAAATTATCTCCTTCAAATTTCTTTAGTTTCAACACAAGTAAACTCTTAGTACAAGTGAACTCTTGGGTTTTACGTTACCAATATAAGGATGTAATATTGTTTGGACTTTTCGTTCTCTTTCCTTTCGATATAAGATCCCAGTTCTGGTACATTAGGTTCGTAGAGATAAAGATTAAAAGGTGAATAAGTTCCAAGTCAACAAATTGTTATTGGTCCTTCTTTCATTTAAAACAATGAAGTTTTACCTACGATGTGTACTTAGGAATTTTCAAGGAATTTTCTTCCTTTGAGTTGTTGGAGTATGTAATAAACATTGACAGGTATCTTGAGACGAGAATATTCTTACATAACCAAAGGTCTGTCCGGCCCAAAAAAGACATCACGAAGAACCCGTCCATAAAGTTTACTTACGGTCCAGAACGAACGTGGTACCGTTACTACTTACGACTTGTACTTTATTTAATTACGACCCCTAAAACCAGTTACAGTCGGGAAAGAAGTGACACAGTTCAATTTGTTTGTTCTAGTTCCGTTTCCTTTACCATTAACAGAGAGACCTCTACTCGTCGTCTATTCTCGTAACAACTTAGATTTACGTCTTTTAAAAGTGCCCAACACAGGTCGTAATGTTTTTTCTTACAATGAAGAAATCGAATGACAAATTGATCCACCTGTAAACTTTAACTCAAATTTTACATACGAACCTTTAATCTTTGGTAAAGTATGTAAAAAACAGACCAATAAAAGGAACTCTTTAAAAAAACAGACAGAGTCCTAAAATCTTTTGAAAAGAAGTTTATTTATCGATTACGAAGTAAAGTATATCCAACATTTATTTGTTGTCGTAAATCCCAAGTTTCTGGACTCCAGAATCTTTGGTATTCTCAGATTACAATACCTATACCTAAAACCCACAATTCATTAAAAGAACTCACGTCATCTCGATTTGTGTACCTTTTATTAAATTTCGTGGACGTTCAAAAGAATATCAGAAAAATTATATTAATAAAGAACAGGTTAAGATTCACTTTCTCTGATAAGTACGAAATGATTCACGCATGTATCATATTAAAAGTTGAATTTTTACGACTAATATAAAGAATACTTTATATAAGTGTGGGTTTACGATAAAAAAGAACATTATACCAAAAGTCTATATACATTACAAACTTCTTTTGAAACTAAACAAATTTCAACTATGTAGTGTGTTGGAAATACCTATTTTTTTTTTTTGTTTTTTTGGAGGTCGAGAGAGTCAAGACAATCACGACGATTTGAAACTTCCGCAAGTAACTTAGTCTGTTTTGTCATTTGTTCTGTAACGACAGAAATCTACAGTCGTAAGAAACAATATGGTAAGTATCTACCTCTCATAGAAAAGTCCCAAAACAAAGTAAAAATAATTTTATCAAAGGGAAAGACTTCTAATTCTCGGACACACATAGGGTAATCTGTCAAAACTTATATCTAGAAAAATTTATTAGGGGTACCTTCTAGAGACATCTAAGACGTAGTAATGTACTGAAATAAAAATCCAAACCTGAGATTACTGCGAAGACATACATCCTCAGGTAGAGATTATTTGTTATCGAACACTTTGTCGAAAATTATTCCAGTACTTTAAGACTAGGTCGGGGAACCGTCTACGGAGACTGGGAATAAGTCTCAGTAAAAATTCTTTACATAGAGAAATCCGATCTTTTATATTGGGACTTTTATAAAACTCCTAAATGTATATATATATATATATGTGAGGACTACTTACTGATTTAGTCAAGAAATTTTTGATCTATTTTTTATAACTTCTTCACTCTAGTTCTTTTCGTTTATCAATTTTGGTGTAGTTGAGCTTTTCCTTTTTTTTTTAGGGGTGCGAGTATTAACGTGTCACGGAAGGTCTAATTTCCGGAAACGGACGGCTGACGTACATTAAAGTTCTGATTAAGACTAAAATAGGTGACCTATTTTTACTTAATCGATTTTAGACCCGACACCTCACGAAAATGAAGAATTCCATCTAGAGACCCAGGTAAAAGTTCCTGAATTTACATTTACTAAAATTTTTCAGAAATTCCTTAAACCTAAACCCCCTGAACTTCAACAGTTCATGTTATTGTGATTTTTTCTCATCAATTTATACAGTACCAAACAGAAACAAGTTAGGGACTCTAAGGAAAAATTCTAAAATTTTACCTTAATTTCTAAGTTATAAACTTAACGAGTTTTTTTTTACATATACACGACTCGAGTAATTCCCCGTTTTACACTATATAAGTTAGACGTAAAATTTCCGTCTGACTAAACGATCCATCCACAATTAAAAACGTCGGGACCGTTTTATGGACGGGGAAGGGGGGAAAAACTTTACAAACTTTTAACATCAAAGAAGACACTTGACATCATGGACGATACCAAAAACTACCCCCGTGAACTAATAGGAGTGGACGACGTCCCAATGATAATTTTACGACACTTCTGGTCCTCATTCGACCAGCCGGAAAACTTAGACAATGGATAAAAGAGAAATTCGACTACTCACGATAAGTTTTTCCTTCCCACAGACCTTCGGCCGAGCGATATGAGTACTTTTGACGGCTTCTTTTGGAGCTGTCTTCTCACGGGTAGGGACACCTGGCTTCAACACCTCCTAACACTCAGACTCGTCACTTAGGTGTCGGCTGTTTGTATCCTTGTTGTTTACTAGTACATTGTTTGGTCTCTCCTGATTGTGGTGAGGTTTTGTCATCTGTGCCTATCGGCGGAACGAAATTGTGACCCTTTGTAAGGTTTCGAAATCCTACAGCTACATCTGGGAAATAACCATAAACGGTAAGTCAGATCGAAGAATTTTCACATAAAATAGTAGAAAAGAGTAAAAGTCACATGTGACTAAATTACAAAACGAAAGTAAAACACTAGATAATCTGACCTGTATGAGGGAAAAACATATAAGTAAATAAGATTCAGTTAAACTCGCTGTCTTATAAAACCGTTTTTAACTTTGCTCTTCGACCTTCGTAAAATACTCTAAGTGTTTCGAGACCTGTAATTCGAACAACTATCATAAACAAGAATTTTCTTTACCTCACCCTGGATAATTTTGTTATCGTAAAGACCTCTGGAGAGTCGGGGTAAGAAGGAGGTCGAACAGACGGAAGAAATAGGTCTGATATATAGATCTCGTACTGACCACTTTGACCTCTCCCTTTTTTTCAAATCTAGACCAATATTCTCGTTCAGAGTTTCTCTTAGAGAATTTCGAAGGTCTTAGTGTCCATACTCTATTTTCCTATCGTAACTGTAAACGACCCTCTATGTCACTATCAAAGTAGAGTCGTCAAGTAAAAAGGGGGGTCAGTGACGATCAAAAAGAAACTGATAATGTCAACGGTCCTTCTAGGGACGAAAAGAATAAAATTTTGGTCGTAAATTCACCGTTCAACCTATGTCACCCTACCCTGATCTAAAGAGTTTAGAAATGTCAACATTATTTGACTTCCTAATTTTTTGGACACAAGTATATAGGTGTATATATCGTGTCAAAAGTTAAGAGTTTAGGATCTACAACCTCATACACTATGGTAGCTTGTACCGGATAAAACGAATCCAATAACATAGTAAGCCTCCCTTATAAATATTTGTCTATCATTTTCTCTTATCTTTATCGGATAATCAATTGAAATTAATATTAATAAACATTTTTTCGTGTGTTAATGTTACAAGTACCAGTAAAATTAACGAATTTCGGAAAGAGGATTACATGATTTACCTTTTCAAGAGTTGGTTTTTCTTTTTCTTTTTTTTCTTTTGGTATGAACTGTGTGTGAGTGTGTACAGGTGGTAGTGTGTGTATGTGTCAGTGTCTTTCTGTTTTTCTAGTTAGACGGGTCTTAAATCATTTATGTATTATATGACTTAAATTTCCCGGTAAAACCGTAGGAAAACATTATGAAACCACCGTAAAATCGGTCAGCAGACTTATACAGAAGAAGCACGAAGGAGAACACTTCAATTGATGGACGAAGAAGACTACAAATTCTAGTGCAACACATATTTTATCCTTTACACTGGGAAAAGATTACAGTCCAAAAGTAACACGTCTGAATTAAAAAGTTTGACCATGTATTTTGGGAAAACACGACAATAAAGATATATACGGTTGTAACATCTCATAGAAATACAGAGTAAGCTCAACCCATGCTCGGACAGACAGTATTACATGTGTGACCTCCAATTGAGTGGATTCGGGGGTGGGAGTGGAGCCTTTGTCTATTCCATCGTACCATTGAGTGAAACGAAAATTTTACTTCAAATCTGAACGGTGAAGGAATTCCTTTTGGATTTTGTCTCGTTCACTCCGAGGGTTCATAGTGACACTTGAAAAAGAAAATTCCACACTAAAAAAAAAAAAAAAACGTGACCAAAGAAAAGGAAAAAGAAAAAAATTTTATTATCTGCGTACACCAAAACATTAAAACAAAAAGATAGTTCTGTCGTTAAAGTGACAAATCTCGGGTCGCTGGGAATTATCTTTCGACAGGAAATTTTGTAGTCTCTACTACATGGTGTCATAATATGTAAACACGAGAGAGAGAAAGAGAAGTAAAGATCAACTTAGTTCTATTGCTACCGAACATAGGGGGGGACTTAGGTAATGTCATCCCTGGCCCGAATACTGGACTCACCGGACCCGTCTTGACACAAACTTTTCTCCGGAACAAACACGTGCAAAACGAAACTCACTTCAAGGAAATTCCTGTTTCTTTTCGTGTGAAAAGAAGGAAACTCATATAGACGGAAACGAATTTTAGACGATTAAGATTTTGTATGCGAGGAAGTGGGTAGGGTCTCAGAGCAGAACCTTTACTCGACCAAGGTTCAGAAATGACACTTATTTCGTGGGGGCGTAAAACATATTTCAAGAATTAATTTGGACACGTCGAAGAAATGGACTAAAGTCTTTTCCTCTCTTCTTTACCCCCCAACCCACATTCACACTAAGTTTTAGATAAGGTTCGCGGTTTTCTTAAAACAAAGAAAAAACATATTATATCATAATCGACTAAGACGACCCGACCCACACCCCACACATCCTCTGACAGAAAACAGCAGTTCGTTAAACACATTTCTCGGAAATTACCCCAAGTCCACTTCCATGGGGGTAGACACCACCTCTCGACTCACAAGGGAAGTCATCGGGAAGCGTGTCAGTATTGTTATCGCTATTACGGTCTAACAATTCGGTTCCAACAGACGGAGTACCGGCAGAACGACAAACGTTATAAGAACGAAAGTTAGTCAAATTGAAATCCTAAAGGTGATGATTTACGTACGGGGATAAGACGAAATCAAAGATCGAAACATAACAGAAAAAAGGTTCATACATCAAACGAGAAAGCATGTTGTTGTTTTAAAGTAAGAAAATGACTTCTATGACATTCTTACTTGTAACTAGCATAAAGGGAAAATATACATAAACATTTCTAAAAACCGTATACTTACATTATTATAACTTCAGTCACTGTGATTATTGAACGTGACAAAACGTAATACAGTTGGAAATATCCCTCATTTTTTCGGGATGACACGAAACTTTCTTATAGTTCATAGTCGGGTCAAGACCTCAGCTATATGTGTGACGTACAAAAGTATATACCGTAAAAAATACATAACACAACCCAATAACAAGATCTAACCTGACAATTTATGATACAAACTCCGACCCAACAGTAAAAATATTGACAGAACCACAAAATAGCGGTAATAAATAATGAAAACTATATGTCTTACTCGACGTACGTAAATATCTCGTTATTCTCCTACATAAATTACACGGAACAAAAATTGACTTATTCTTGACTTTCGTACTTAGTTATTTCGACTAATTTTACCAGGTAAATGACCGTACAACTACATGGAACGTCAGTCTCTTTATTGAAACTACTGAACATCAAATTTTTTTTCAAACCTTTATAAAAGTGTTTGACATAAAAATTAACGTAAGTGTGTAATTATGAAAAGCGAACGTTAAAATATTAAAATAGAGTTTTCACTTAGGGACGTATCTGACTACATTAAAATACTCTGACGGTCTAAATAAACATAATTAAACAACGACCTCGGAAATCCCGTGCTGAAGACATAAACACGTTAGGATAAGATTTTAATGTACGTAGGTTAATGTTGAGACAACTTAAGAAAAAAGGAAAAAAAAAAAAAAAGGAAAACAGTTGGTCTCGGAAAATCGGACTCGTAAGGGTCCGTGTGACTACTTAAAATAGTATTGGTTTTAGTTATCTTTACTTACCCTTTCTAATGTATTAGGTAAAACTAGTAGAATGTACAGTTCAATCACATCCCAACGGTTCACAACTATTTACGAGACTGTCTTTTTTACGATATATAAAAGTAACAGTCATTTAGTCATTTCGACAATGGTCAAAATTGTGTTTAAAATATTACGGATACAATAAAATATCCAAATTTAAATGTGTATATATACCTCGTAACAGAGGTAAACACCAAAACTTCGCGACGGAGAATCAAAACGCACGAATTTCCGGACACACTCGAAGACTCCAAGAAACTTTAGTATATCTTATTGTGTCTTGTGATCAGGGGTCTGTCTGAACCTTGTTACTTGACAAACAAGTTCCGGACCTTTTTTATAGATTGTCGAGTTTTACGACAAATAACTAAATCGAGTAGTGTGAAGTATCGTCAAATTTTAAACAGTTGTATTTTAAACAGTTTTATGTAACGAGGACCAAAAGTTTTACACATTTTAAAACCCATTAGGTTCCTTCTCTTTATCTATGAATGTAGTTATGAACCGTTAGAACCAGTTATGGTGTAATAGTGAGCACCGTCTAAAGTGGACTACTGTAAACTGAATCCTTCCTTCGTCTGTTGTCTTTAAAAGTTAACAACACCGTGGGAACGTCGATCTCTTCAAGACATAGTTCTCGACCTCAGTTACTCGGGAGACACGGACATGGAACATAAAATCCGGAGACTAATTGATGGAAGACACACTTTGTGTGCGTGTCTCCTTTTCTCTATGCGGTCGGTGTTACTGTGGTTTCCATCAAGACGTCCAGGACACCTGGGAACCGTTTTTAGTCATTTATACGGAAACGTGCAACAATCCATGAACTAGGTCTTGTCATTCCAAAGAAACTGGATTTGTTTCATGCAAACGTTTTACTAGCTCCGGTAGAAATAGGAGGCGGGCGCCGTAGTTTAACGTAACGAATTGTTTGGGGGGGTAGGCAAGGGACAGTAAGGTACATAAGTGTGCCCCCAACGAACTTAGGTACATCTAAATCCACACATAGGACATCAGTGTCTATTATCAAGTACAAAGTCACCTCTCTGCTCTCCTAACTCAGAGTGAACCTACCATCTTGCACCGTGCGATACGTCGACCAAGGTAGGTGAAGACTCGGAAAGTTCGGGCGACACAACTCAGAAGGAGTCCTGAAGACGCGAGTAGGAGGTCCTTGAGGACACCTCGGTCCCAAGTGAGGAAGTAACCGACGAACGACCTTAAGGATGTCACACCACAAAGTTCCTCAACCCTCGACATCTTCAACAAAACAAAAAAAGAAAACCGGGACCACGGATAACTTTTTTGTCCATTTTCCTCTTATAACTTAACCTCCGACGAAAAAGTACGAGTATCCTAAAGAAATAGGTTGGAGTATGAGATTTTGACCGAGATTGAAAATAACATACACTCTAAAGAAATTTTTTAGGTTGAATCCGTATATACTAAAGCGAAATTTTCGATGGAACGAGACAAACAGATTCGATACAGTTACATTACTCGAGCTAGTTGTCTAGTGAAAGGAAATTGGACTAGAATTACGGGAGAAATTTCGTAGGTCAAAAGAGAGGAAAAGGAGGAAAAAAGTTTCCAGAATCTCATTTATCGACGACGAAGAGGGAAAATTAAGTAACGAACAATCTAAAAAGAGAGGAAACGAATTTTAGTTAAAAAAAACAAAAAGTAGGGTAGTAATTAACTAAATGTTAAGTAAAAATACGTATGTCTCAAAGAGGATAGGTTCAATTCTTCGACATTTAGAATCTAGGTAACTTTACTGTCACTCTTTATAAAGTAAAATGGGGTACTTAGTAAACGGTAGGAATAACGTCTTTTTACCGTTTTAATACCACATGGTACAAAAGTATTTAATGAGACGGGTGGGGGGTCGGGGGGTAGGGGACGGGGTCGAGGTCGGGGTCAAGTAAAGTAATAAACAAACCTTTCTGACATTCTCAGTCTTAGATCTGTGAACACCATTTGTTAAGACTAAAATATCGTCCGATTAGTTTTAAAGTATTGTAGTGTTCAATTAAGGAGACCAGGGTACTTCTTAAATTAAGTACATGTTTTATATAGTAGATAAAATATTGAGTTTTTATCGAACTATAATTTCATGTAAGACACTAAACGATCATATTGTTTTCCCCTTCTCACGGCTTAAGAAATTTATTACATATATTAAAAATAACCCAAAGTATACAGTTTCATCAGTAAATACAGGACTTTCCACACACGAAACGTGATACACGAACTTGTGATAATTTTTTAGTACCGAAGAAGGTTTTTCTTGTTTAGTATCCAAACGTAAAGTGTATACTGGACTTCACTTTATAGAATATGTCTCATAGGGAGGGGGACGGAAACCCTTATAAAAGTTTTCATTGTTTTATAAAGATTTCTATTTATAAAAATTTTTACGTTACTGACTTTCGTCAAGGATATTACAATATTGTAACGATATACTTGTCTAAACAGACACCGGGAATTAGAAAGAAGATAAAAGTCTAGAAAACTCCTTGAGACCAGTCAATAAATATGTTAACTTTTTCAGTTCAAATAGGACTATTTATATAAGTAGGATCCCTTGACGATTTGATAAGAGTTTTACCCGGTAAAAAATTTACCTCGAATAGGTCGAACTAGGTACGAAATTTGTCGTGACTTGGTAATTTATTTTTGGACCCTGTTTTACGGAAACTTTTCCCAATTAATCGAAATTATAACTAAATAAGGCATATCCTGCGATTATCTGATCTTGTAAATAAAGACAAAACCTAGTAATTTTTGACCGAAAGCAAGAACTTGTTAAACAAAGATTATTTATTTTTAATCTGGTTAATCTCATCAAACTCATATTGGATGTTATGTACTACGTGAAAATTTCTTTTGTTTTTGAGACCTAGTGAATAAAGTGTTACGTAACGATAAGGTAGTTTGTATGACAGGCGTTTTATCCTCTAGTAATTCGAGTCTTGTCTTCATAAAGATGAAATTGGGATTTTTCCCTCTTCCTCAATTGCATCCTGTCTTTTGAGGGATTTCGACTTCACCGTGTATGACTAGGACCACAGTGAATTATGATCTTACACAAGGGTATAAGAGGTAATGAATTCGAAGAAGTAAGTAACCGAAATGGGAACCTTTTATAACGACGGAGTTTTTTCAAATGGGTGGCCGGGGGGCGGTTCCACGAACGGACAGACGTCCCCTATGGCGGGAACGACACGAATCAAGAACAAGATTACGACGGGAGATTACCTATGGTTTAATAAAGTAATCTGGGTCTTGTTTTCATTTTAAAGTCGAAGAACCTCGAGGAGGACGGGATCGGGTAGTGCGAGACTTTGACACTAGACTAGTAAAAAGCAGGATATGTTCCCGACTACATCCTCTGGAAGAACAGTTAACGCGCCTCAGTGACACTGGCTTCGACGGAAGGAGAAGGCCCGTCACCTCCCTGTCGGTACGAGTAAACACGAGATCGTTTGAAAGGAAAAAAAGAGTCGGCCGTTGACCTTTCTTAACTACAAGCCAAACCTCCCCCCTCTGAATTTTTACTCCTTATTTTTGTTACATTCACGACATAATTCTACTATACGACATACAAAATAGTCGGTGACCGTGGATCAAGTTTTCTGTTTTTTTAATCGTCGTCACCAAACCCTTATCCGGACACGTGCCCCACCTATAGTTTAGGTATGTACTTCTTATAGTCGTGAAAAGTGTACGACGAAGGACTGTGGGTAACGATCTCGACTTTTGATAGAGATAACAGGTCAAACTAACGAACTTAGTTTGACTAAATGTCGTTTAGGTAGACTCGAAACTATTTAGATAATGTCAAAGTAAAGTGACTAAAGTAATTGCACTTATTTTGGTCGGTACGAAAGACGTATTGACGGAAAATTACCGAACCGGGACAGTGGACGGACTTATAATTAGGGGGACTGAATAACGAGGTGTCTCCCTTACTCATTACCCATAAACTTACACTAGTCGTGTCATGTTACGTTAATTCCTTCGTCATGACAAGACACGGAAATTAGGACTTGATTAAACTTAACGTCAAACTATCGTGTCACTTAGGACGTATTAATACATCCCACGTATAATTTGAGACACTGTTTGACCTCTTCGAAAATTGGTAGTGTCGATACCATCTGTCCCCTTCCGGTCTCCGTCGCTCGGGTGATAACCTGACTCCCGAGTTAATTATCTTTTGGAAGTGGTCTCGAACCTCTCGTTGTCTAGAACCTTGTGTTTCACAACTGAACAAAGTTTAGCTAAAATAAAATGAATCTCAACCCGAAAGTCCCGAAGGAAACTCAAAAATTCTATCGTTCCCCTTTTGATAAGGGATTGTTTTGAAGTATAAGACATTCATGAAAGTCGTCAATCTCTTGTCGTCGCACTATTAAGAGTCGAAGAATCGGAAAATCCATAAGCCAATAAACCAAGAGATGACAAGATGTTTCTCATATCAGTTTAGTTCTGGTTTTGAGTCTTAACTTGACTCTTTTTGTACGTATGTACGTGTGCGTACATACACATTTACAGGAGTGTCTTTTATAGGAGAAAGAGGATTTCAAACTTTTAGTAAAGTACTCTTCAGTCCGAAGGGACTTTACATGTATAATATACTACCAACCAATAAATAACACGATTTACCTACAAAAATGAGTTATACTCACGATCTCTACAAAATTTTTGGTAATTTTGTACGCATTGTGTTTATAAGACATATGAAACCTAGAAAACACTTACTTATATAACCGTTAACTAAACGGACTACTGAACTCAAACAAAAATTAGGTTTTATATAGTTGAGTACCGACAACGTCTTTTATTTTCAAGTCTTTATTTCTGTAACAAATAGTGGGGCTGGAACACCAGAAGGAACGATGACAATCATAGTGTAGACTCATTTTTATTCCTTTACTTTACATAATTGAATACAGGGTCCAACCAGGACGTCCCCCTTTATTGGTATTTTCCAGTCTTTACTGACTAAAGGAAGACAATCCCGTAAATTCCATTTGTTAGTTATAGTATTAAAATTATGTGTAATAATACGTTTATTTTTACTGTAGAGTTAAGATGACTTGATAAAAATATATCGTAAGAGTGTAGTGAAACGGTGTCATCGAGACTATGAATTTGCGAAGCATCTACCTTATCTCTTATTATTCCTCCAACGAAAATAAATTTATCCTCTTCGGTCTTGTTAACATCAGTCTCTTTTGGACACGACCTTTTTGGGGTCTTGACAAAAAGGATGTTAGGTAAGTACGAATAAATTTGAATCCTTAAAAAAACACACAGTCCATTGAATGAATAACTATGTCAACTACCATCTATGTGAATGACTTCGACATCCTTTAAACCCATGTCCTTCCACATACAAACTCCTTTTATGATCGTGACATATAGGACTTTATTATATAACTATTTTTATTAAAAAACGAGAGGTTAACCCTTATATCTAAATTAGACTGTGTAACAATAGGTTTTTTTGTTTACATTTTACGTAGTCGGTTTTACTTCAACCCCCTCCCTCACTGAAGGGATTCCCACATGTTATTATAAACGTCCTAATGTTTCAAAAAGTCAGATTAACTTAGGGTATCTTAATGACATCCAACAATTCTCAGTGGTATAGGACGACCTGATGAGATTAGATTTATAACGATCAATTGGAACAAAAACTTTTTATGTAACCTTTTTCGATTTACCTCGGAGAAAGGTATTAGTCAAATGTAATACAACGTGTGATTGACAACTAATGTAAAAGGTTTCTACCTAATAAAGAGAATACGATGGACTTTACTAAACAAGTTGTTGTCATAAGTTGAGACCAAACTTATTAAAACAAAATATTGGAACTTTTGTTTAGTATTCACTCTTATCTATCTTCATATTTCTTTGACCCCCCTTTTCATGAGATCTTAATTGTACTTTTGTGAAAAACCCTCTGTCACAAAAGAACATTTAGTTTCGTTCATTAACTTATATACCGTGAGGTCTTTTTACTTTATAAACTTTCGACACGTTTTACGTCGTCTATAAGACAATGACTTTGACGTCATTCAGTTATTCTTTTATGTGTAATCCGAACTTTAATGTGAAATTCTCAAATCGTAATCTAATGTATAACATTCTCCAATGAAAACGTATCCCTTTATAATTACATCAAAATACGTATAAAATCTTTCTGAAGACTCTACAAGTGAAATAAAGTAAGCACAATTTTCGTATTATTATTTATGATTCTCGGACAACAACGACAACCTGTATATTTTTACAGTATTACTAGAAACAAGTGAATAGATAAATCTCAAAAAAGAATTCTACAATTAATACCGAGTAGGAAATATCGTACTGTTCATCAAAAATGATTAGGTCGTCATACTTTTATTATTATTTTTTTAGGATGAAATGGGAATGGAGGTGGAGGGGGGTGGGAGTAATAATAACAACAACAAAAAATTAGTATTTTGTTAAGATCCGTCGTTCTCATCATACAACGAACCCGATTCCGACCCGACAATCGATTTAATTCGGTAACACTGAGTTTTAGGAGGAAATTATTCCAAGTACGACAGATGTTGAAGTAGTAAAAGACGACTTACTATTAATGAAATAAGTTAGTACAAGTTCCAAAATCACTTTCGATCGTAACTAACTAATTGAAGTTAATGGTACGAATGTAAACGTATCTATTTTTGACGAAAAGTTAAACACTCACCGTGCGGTCACCTTTGGGACGCGACTATAAACGTAAAGTTACACTTGTCACTTCTTATTTCCACCTTCTCTCCAGACTAGTCACGATTCGGGAAAGACGAAGTCACGAATTCGTAAAAAGGTATTTGTGAGAACAATACTACAATCAAACAAGTTTGGTGAGACTCCATTGACTACCTCGGAGGACAAATGTTCGAAAGGACTGTTAACTTGTCATACCTAATTCCCCTTCCCTGTGGGTATCTTCGAACGTTCGGCCGGTGGTTCAATTTCTTCTTACTTTAGAGAAGGACATCGACAGTGTCTTTGAGGGTTTACGGTCGGCGCGAAACTTCTAGTTGCAGCAGACGTTGGTTAACCGAGATTGGACCAGACTGAAATGTTATCGACCACGAAAATAGGGACCTCGTCAGACGACCAGGTCTTGGTTTACAACTCGAAAATAGTCAGACTAAAAGACAAGTTTACGTTCCCTCCCAGGTTTCACTTTACTTATTCAAGAAAAGTAAGAATGGTTTATCCGGGTACTGTTTACAACTCAATATATTAATAATAATGATCTAAGTGACCTACAATAATGACGAATATCAAACTCATTGGACTGAAAATCGTACACATATTCTGTTCCCCCTGAGGGACTACCGAGTCGTCATTTCTTAGACGGATATTACGTCCCCTACGTCCTCCGTGCCCAAGCTAGGGACCCAGACTTTCTAGGGACCTCCTCCCGTATCGTTGGGTGAGGTCATAAGAACGGACTTTTTGGGTACCCGTTTCCTCGAACAGTCGATGTCACGTATCTCAGTGTTTGTCAACTTCTGACGACTTCACTGACTCGTGTCGTGTAGTCTGTTCCTGACGTGGTAAAAGGAATAGAAAACCACCAAGTCTCTATGTCTCCAAACCATATAGAAAGGAACGGAAGAGACGTAAGTTCGTACGAATGAGTCAGTGAAGCCAGTATAGACTGAAACACTAGACTACCTGCCATCGACGGTCCGAGGAGACAGGTACCCTAAAGGGTCCGTTCTTATGACCTCACCCAAAGGTACGGAAGGAGGTCTCCTAGAAGGATTGAGTCCCTGACTTGGGTACAGAGAATTCAGAGGACGTAACCGTCCGCATAAGAAATGTATGACCCGGTGGACCCTTCGGGGTAAAGACCTATAGTGTCAAATTAGTCCTGGTATCATAAAAATACGGTCAGGACACTTCAAGTAAGTCGGAAATATTTTAGTGTTTTCGAATATCGGTCTCTCGATAAAGAATTTAGTTAAACTCACAGAGAAAAAAGGAAGATGTTCTAGTCGTTGATTTACCATGTAAAGAGTTATATTCGAGTTATCGATAAAGAACACCCAATTATAAAACTAAGATCTGTTTGGACTGTGTATCGTCGTGAGTTATTTGAAAAAACCAACACTATTGAAACTTACGATTTTGAGGATCTTTGAGGTCTAAAGGGATTTTTATATTGCAGTCAGAAATCTAGAAATCCTGTTTTCTCATTACGGTGACTTTATGTGGTGGTCTAGATTGACATCTCAAATGTACCTGTAGTCTAAAGGTAATTCATTTGAAATTTTACGTATCCTTTAACAAATACGTCAAATGTTGATTACGTACAAAACAAAGTACTACTACTTGAAGTTTTATTAAACTTCCGGTTTAACGGACAACAAGGTGTCGTATAAAAGAAACGGTATGTTTTTAGGAGACCCCAAAGTACATTTAAAATTTCTTATAAATTTCTGCCCTACTTTATAATAGAAAACGGATTTACAGTGAAAGTCTAGTGTTCGACATATCAATAAACAAATTAATTTAAGCTTGTGTGTAATGTTACAACGTGGTCAGAGGGAGGGAGTTCGAACTTCTTGACTGTCACGGGACGTTCGAAATACGAACTTCTAACCAGGACCGGACATCCCCGGTTATCAGTTTGGATTTCAAATCGTGGTCCGTCTGACCGTGAGCACGGAGGGGTTCACCTCTTAGGTCTTAGTGACGGTAATTACAACCGGGGGAGTATTATAGTTTCGGTTCGAGGACTCTACCACTAAAGACGGTTTACACGTTTATAACGAACGATCGGGACCCGACTACACAATTACCCCCTTCGGCTTAACCATTAAAGAGTTATCTATGCCGTTAATTATTTAAAAATTTATTTTAAAAAAAAGTAATTTCGTCTAACAATCAGTACTCCCTTCCCCTCTTACCCTGCTTAAACCTCTCATCACAAATGTGTGATGGTACCCACTTTGTCTATCGATCACCCTTCGGCGACATATCGTGTCCGTCGAGTCGAGTCACGAGACACTACTGGATCTTCCCACTCTACGGTCCCCCTCCCTCCGAGGTCTCCCTTCCCTGCGTGTCAACTAAGTGAAACAACTTCTCATCTTTGATTGTACTGTAACATTTCGTTGACACGAGGCTATTATTTTATTTTATCGTATTTCATTCAACCAATCTTACGTTTTCCTTAGTTCGTCTAGAATTGGTTCGATATAAACCTAACGATGGACACTGTTTACTCCCTAAGAATGAAGTTGATTTCCCAAAAACAGAGCAACTAACCCTTTACTCCTCTCTCTACCAGTGTAATGTGTCTTAATTTTGTTCATACAAAGTGATCCCCATTTACTCAGTACTATTCCGTTTAACCTCTCTGTAGAATCTCAGAATTTATACTACCATTTCTACACGGTGGTTAAGTTTATCAAACCGGACTTTATAATGGGTGGTTTTACATATCTTGAAAGAAACATCAGTCAAAACATTGACCGTACACTTTCTGTCGATAGAACCTTTCAATTAAAATCGACCCAACCTATTAATTCACATCTTTTTGCTTCGTCGGAACCTTCAATCACTTTGACACAACAGTTTGGTTGTGTACTGTGTATACTCGTATTATCTTCCGTTTTCTGACTAAAGAAATTCTAAAATTTACCTATTTTACTTTGTGATTATTAAAATTTTTCGACTTTATGAAGTAGAATCATCTACCCTTACTTGTTTAGTGTCTAAAAGATTTACAAACACTCAATTTGTTTACCCTTAATACTTCACGACTCTTGTACCTAACTTCTCTATCTCGATTTTGTTACGTACTTACCAGATCCTATCTAAGGTATTAAAAGTAGAATTTCTTATTATTAAACGGGGTACTTTTTGATTGGTAAAAAAGTTTGACCACTAGAAAATTATGTTTTGAATCTTTCGGATACTAAAATTCAATTCACATGTGTTGTGAGGCTTTTCACTCGTGTAGAAAGACAGAACAAACCGGGTACTAAAGGAAGTAAAGAAGGAGAGGTCGAGTAAGAACCACTGACGACCTTGAGTTTTAGAAGAAGTACCCTGTGAATCTCGGAGTACACACCGGGGTACTGTATGGGGTCTTGATAGGTCTCCTCGAAGAGTGATAACTCCCAGTCTCCGTATTTAGGGGTACATGTGGGTGGTAAAATTAAAACCGTCGAGAAAGACCTTTAAATCCCAACTTCAAGTAATCGTGGAAAGAGTAAGACAGGTAGAGAAGGTAACGATTCAAGGTAGCGAAGACAGAGATCGGCATCGGTGTATAGACGAAACAAAGACAAAAGGAGGTAATCGTAGAGAGGAATCTTCCAACAAGAGAAATGACAAATTCATTATTCTTAGTCGATGTAGTCTTGTCTCCGAAGGGTCCACCGAGTCACCATTACTTAGGTGGACGATTACGTCTTCTGTATCCAAGTTAGGGACCTAACCCTTCTAGGAGACCTCTTCCTTTACCGTTGGGTGAGGTCATAAGAACGGGCCCTTTAGAGTACCTGTCTCCTCGGACCGTCCGATGTCAGGTACTTTTGACCTGTACTGAATCGATGAGTTATTGTTATAACCATGTCTCGTTGAAAAGAAAGATATCCCAGTGTTCAATTTTTAGAGGTATTTTCGGTCTATAAAGTCAAGAGAAGGTTTGTGAATTTTAAAATGTGTTGGGTAATTTCCGTTTAAAAAGTTCTAAGGTCTCTTTCTATTATTAAGAGATTAACTTTGTTTAATTTCAAATTTTTATAGACTAGTTGTGGATATTGAGCGAACTACAACCTATATTGCGGATATTTACATCTACCTATATTTTGAATATTTAACGAGTCGTATCTCCACTTAATTTATAAGTGGTTTCTACTTTCAGTAGGGTCCTTCCGGAGACTCGAGTTTCAGGTCAATACACCTTTACTTTATTTGTAAGACTTGTAGACATGAATGTCTATAAATTGTTTTCTTTGTTATCTCCTCACTTCGTGGAGTCTAATTCGAAGTCTTTACACACAAATTTTAATAAGACAAAGAACGACCAGTGGGTTTTCTCTCGTTACACCAGTGAGTTTCACTTAAGTTCTCTTTAAGTTTATCACCCACTGAAGTCGGTCCTGAGCCCCCTTCGTCCAGAAATGATGGTTGTTGGAGGGTGGGGACCGAGTCACCATTTCTTAGATGGACGGTCACGTCCTCTTTGTTCACTGCACCCAAGCTAAAGGCCAAGCCCTCCTAGGGGACCTCTCCCTTTATCGTTGAGTGAGGTCAGGCGTCCCAGAGGTTTCCCAGTCTATGGTGACTCGCTGATTTATTGTTGTTGGAGGGAGGTGGGAGTCGGAAGTTGGGGTGGGGAACCGAAAAGGAAGACCTGTCTGGACTAAGACTCTCGTCCATACCACTTGTCTATCGATTTTTTCAACGAGTCTCGATCCTTTTACTAATTTTAACTGTCCTATCACCTCTGAACGAAGAAGGTTTAAATTGTCGTTCTTCTAGATTTACTTTTTTGAATTCTCAGTCCTTCAGACAAAAGACAAAGAATAAACCGTAGTGGGAAAACACAAAAGGTGGGGTCGTCGGAGTAACATATAGGTATTTTAGCACTCTTACGACTTTTCAGTTTTGACCTCTATCCATTAACAAGAACTTTTTAGGGACGTAAGACTGTAGACATCACACCTTTCCAGTAAAAGACCAAACCAGTGAACTAGGAGTCCCAGCGACAACACTAAGTAGTCTATAAAATTCGGTCAAGAAAAGGAACCATAAAATTACTAAGATGTTATCTTTTTTTTTTAAATTAAATAAATGGGTCGTAATGTTATTAATAAAAGGAGAATAGGAACCTTCTTATATTCGAAAATTCTTTCTTTAGGTTTTTGGTGTTCTATCAGTTTACTTCCTTAAAAATACCGTCACGGTCTTTTTTTAAAAAGAGGAAGACAGGTATATGGTCTAGTAAAAAATTTTTACTGTAAGTTTACTGTTAGTGTACCGTGACAGAAACACTTCAACGATACGTGCTACCACGATTTGAGACATAATATTATATACAACGTCTACCGTGGATGTCACGTAAATACATCTCTAAAACAGGTGGGGAGGTTTTCTATATAAATGAATATTACTAAGTTTTGTCTACCTATCTGTTTAGACAGAAGCTATAAATTATGATTATATAATTACACATTTACTGAATATTGTTATCCAAACAAAAGATCTCAGATTACGTTACCAACGGTATTCTTGTGTTTAATACACATGTAAAATTACGTAGATACGAAGTATTAATACGTACCAACACACGACAATATTAACTGTATTTTATATTTTGTCCAGTTTCTCGTCGATAATTTTGATAAAAAGTAAAACGAAGAACTGTCGGACGTTGTAACCACGGACCATGTAAATTATCCCGGTATGTACCTTCCGTGTCTATCAATATCTTGACGTCGGTGTAATTTCCCGAAGTCTTAAACATTTGATTAATAAAGTTTGTAACAAAATTTTGACTACTAAAATAAATCTTCAAAGGATAAACACTGGTGTCTTCACTTTATGAAAATTTATCTTTAATTACTTCCCTACTCCCTTCTCATAGCACACAAATACACACACACACTCTCTCTCTGTCTGTCTGTCTGTGTCTCTTATTTACTCTAAAATAAACTTTTATTATACACAGGACTTTAGTTAAAAAAAGACGAATCCATTTTACTTCACCATCAGAGAACTTAAGAAAACATTACTACAGATTTAAAGGCGAAACACATCAAGAGTACGACAAAAGAAACAAAAACAAAAGATTGTGTGAATTCTTAGGAAACCGATTTAAGAGTAGAGGATTTCCAATGTCTCCTTCTCTGAAATCTAAAGATTAACGAATTAGGTGAGTGACGGGGCACTTCCTCGACTCATAATTTGGGGAGGGAAATCGTTATTCCCTCATCCCCGTTCCACTGAACGGGTTCCCGTGGGTCGTTCGGAGGACTTCAGACCTTAACCTTGAGACTTGTGGACGTAGAGTCCGGACACGAGTACGGGACGAGGACGACGGAGTTCATAGACATTAAGAGGACTCCCGGTTTTAACAAAGTAGGAGGACGGTATTTTGAGGTTCCTCGAGACCCACTTCCTTTATTCTGGACATATTTTAGTTGGTTTACGTCACGTTCAAACTGAATATTTTGCAAAGACAATATGAAAAGTTCACGTCTCTAAAGACCTTGACATTTTCTTTTTCCTTTACGTATACTTTCTTATTTCTAAGGAATGGTGGTAACACTATACAGTTGTATCAAAATATTAAGAGGAAACAAAGTCTTAAAAGTAAAATCTTTCTTAAAAAGAACCAAAACAAAACAACAAAAAAATTAAAATTTTTGTACTAATAAAATACTGTTAGGGGACCTCCTCCCGTGTCGTTGGGTGAGGTCATAAGTGCGGACCTCTTAGGGTACCTGTCTCCTCGGACCACCCGATGTCAGGTATCCCAACTTCTCATCCTGTACTGACTCGTTGAATCGCGTGTGTGTACGAATATCGACTAATTATTACAACACAATTAAAGTCCACATGTCGTTTTACTACGTCGATATGTATATGTACATAGATAAGAAAAAGTTTAAGGTCTTTCCATTAAGAATTTGGTAACCCCTTTCTGTAAAAGGGGAGTAAATATCTTGGGTTTCAGAACATATAAAAATACACAAAATTCACACAAAGACATTCATAAATCTTATTAACGTTACAATTCATTACTTTAACTATCCTTTAACTCCCTCGGACTTTACCTTATTCCCCGTGCCTCCTTCGTGTCCACCCTTCTTCGGGGATGACCGACCCGACGGTACTAAGAGGTCGGGTCCGAGGAGATCGGGATGAGAGACACGAGAGTGTGACTGGGGACACGGGCGGGGGTACATCTGGACGTCGAGAATTTTCCTAGAAGGACCGTGATCCTTGACGGTCCGGGACACATAAAGGTTTCGGGACTACAGTCAGTCTGGAACGATAAAAAGAATAATTCAACGTAATTTTACGAAAGGATATCCAACTCCAAAAAAGGGGAAACTCTCGACCCGGTTCCACCTACATCTATCTTTGGTTTATAGTTATCAATAATAAATTGATAAGGAGCCACTAGTCACGTTTTTTTATCTCCTTTTGTTATCTTACCCTTTCTGATCTCTAGAGAAGTTCTTTTAATTTCTATGGTTCCCTCGTAAAGTACGTCTCTACCCGAGTTATTTCCTGTCTTTACCATATCTGGCTTGTCTTCATCTTCTATAATTCTTCTCCACCGTTCTTTTGTGTTCTTGACATGTTTTTTCTAGAGGTGTTGGGTCTATTAGTGCTACCACACTAGTGAGTGGATCTCGGTCTGTGGGACCTTACACTTCAGTTCACCCGGAATCTTTCGTAGTGATGTTTGTTTCGATCACCTCCACTACCTTAAGGTCGACTCGATAAAGTTTAGGATTTGCTACTACGACACTTTCACGACGTGAGCTATACGGTCGTTTAAACCTTTTCAGTCGTCACCGGTGTCCTGACCTTTTGTAGTCAAAAGCAAGGTTAGGGTTTCTTTCCGTTACGGTTTCTTACGAGTTTGATGGTGTGTTAACGTGAGTAGAGTGTACGATCATTTCATTACGAGTTTTAAGAGGTTCGGTCCGAAGTCGTTATATACTTGACACTTGAAGGTCCACAAGTACGACCAAAATCTTTTCCGTTCCTTACTCTCTAGTTTAACGATTGTAGTCGACCATAGTAACTTTTTCGTACTTTCAAGGTCTTTTTGTAGATAAAGACGAAATAACAGATACGGTTTCGGAAACTGACACACCTAGTGTTATTTGACCTTTTAAGACTTTCTCTACCAGTATGGTTTAGTGAACTGGACGGAGAACTCTTTCGGCACACGTCCAGTCCTTCGTTGTCAATCTTGACCTGTACCTTGTTGTCTGACCAAGGTTTCTCCCTTTCCTCATGCAGTTCCGACATATAACAGTGGGACGAACAAATTGAATATACATCTAATGTAGTACTCCTTGTGACCCGACCTACTTCGTGTTCGACTTTAGTTCTAACGGCCCTCTTTATAGTTATTGGAGTCTATGCGTCTACTGTGGTGGGAATACCGTCTTTCACTTCTTCTCGATTTCTCGGAGAACTACTTTCTCCTCTCACTTTTTGAACCGAATTTCGATTGTAATTTTTTTGGTTCCAGTACCGTAGACCAGGGTAGTGAAGTACGTTTATCTACCCCTTTGTCACCTTTGTCACCGTCTAAAATATAAAGACCCGAGGTTTTAGTGACGTCTACCACTGACGTGGGTACTTTAATTTTCTACGAATGAGGAACCTTCCTTTCAATACTGGTTGGATCTGTTGTATAACCTTTCACCTCTCTAATGCAATGGTTGTTTCTAGGCACATCAGTTCCGATACCAAAAAGGTCACCAGTACATACCTACACTCTCAACCTGATATTTCTTTCGACTCGTGACTTCTTAACTAAGAAAACTTGACACCACAACCTCTTCTGAGAACTCTCCGGGAACCTGACGTTCCTCTAGGTTGGTCAGGTAGGATTTCCTCTAGTCAGGACCCACAAATAACCTTCCTGACTACGACTTCGACTTTGAGGTTATAAAACCGGTGGACTACACTTCTCAACTGAGTGACCTTTTCTGAGACTACGACCCTCCCTAACCCCCGTCCTCCTCTTCCCCTGCTGTCTCTTACTCTACCAACCTACCGTAGTGGTTGAGTTACATGTACCCAAATCCACCTAAGATCCTCAACCACTACCTGGTCCTCCGGACCGTACGACGCCAAGTACCCCAACGTCTCAGCCTGTGCTGGCTCGCTGACTTGACTTGACTTGACTGTACATACCTACACTGTCAACCCCATATTTCTTAACTACGAAAACTTGACACCACAACCTCTTCTGAGAACTCTCAGGGAACCTGACGTTTCTCTAGGTTGGTCAGGTAAGATTTCCTCTAGTCAGGACTACTCAAACTTATCTGAGACCCTCAACCACTACCTGTCTCTCCGGACCGCACGACACCAGGTACCATAGCACTTCTAAGCCTGTTTGAATCGTTGACTTGACTTGATAAGGTTTAGTTATTTCACGATAATACGTAAATTGACGTTGACTACAATAACGGGTGTAGTCCCTCTTTACAGGTCTTATTTGTTCGTTTTGGTTATTGTTGAAATTATACACAGTTTGTAACCAGAGTCACAAAATGGATATAATCAATTAAATTAGAAGTATTCAACTTTCACTTTTACAATTAGTGAGTCAGAACAGGTTGAGAAACATTGGGGTACCTGACATCGGGGAGTCCGAGGAGACAGGTACCTTAAGAGTTCCGGTGCTATGACCTCACCTATCGATAAGGAAAGAGGTTCCTCTAGAAGGACTGGGTCCCTAGCTTTGGTCCAGAGGACAAAACGTCCGTCTAAAGAAGTGGTGACTCGGTGGTCCCTTCGAGAATTAAAGATATTGTTCAGATGTCAATCCATACTAGTGATAAGGAAAAATACCCACTTCTGTGACTCCATGTTTGTCTAACTCACAGGCGAAGTCCAGTGTCTACACAATTCGTCGTCTAGATCCTAACGTATGTCTACCGTCAAACTTAACAGGAGAACAAGAAGGAGTACATCTCTCTACTCTTACTCACTATTACCACGTCCTTAACGGACTAGGTTCCGTCCTTTTAAGATCAGAATTGCCGAAAGCGAAGTGTAATGGGTGGTGTCAAGTGTGGTTAAATAGGTTCTTTTTGGGAGGTTTTATTTTTATTCACAATTATCATCATTCTTAGTTTATTTTTATTTTTGTCGTGCCACTGAAGACACCACCAGGTCACTAATTCTTAGACGGACGGTCACGTCCCCTAAACCCACACTAGGGACCGGACCCTTCTAGGGTGAATTGACGGCGCCTCGTCATTTCGGACACGAGACGTTGTTCTCTTCGGTGGTGTCACTCTCCGGGTTGTCCCTCACTTCTCTCCGGGGACGAGTGACGTTGATCTCTTTCGGGTTCACGTCGCTACTTCTGGGTCTCGTCCGCTTTTATTTATTTAGTTATGTTTCATTTTGTTTTTGTACACCTTGATAACACTGGAGCTTCTCAAAGGGAACATCGAGTCGACCATTTTTTAGGAGGACGTTCCTCTGGGACCAAGTTAAGGACCTAGCCCTTAAATGGGGTCTCTTCCCTATACGATGGGTAAGGTCATAAAGACCCGAAGGGATCACAGAGTCTACCACTTCTTAGACGGACGCTACACCCTCTGAAGCCAAGTTAGTGAAGCAACCCTTCTAGGGGGTCTCTTCCCGTACCATTGGGTGAGGTCATAAGAACGGACCTCTTAGGGGTACCTGTCTCCTCGGACCGTCCGATATCAGGTACCCCACCGTTTCTCGACCTGTGGTGACTCGCTGATTCGTGTCGTGTAACACTGGAGAGTATATTTCTTACATTCGTAGAAGGTTTTCTTGTATAAACTAAAATAGTCTTTATATTCGAATACTGGATTACGATCAGACAACAATCCTTAGAGATCAGTAATCAAAATCAAAATATATCAGGGTAGGTCTATGAAAAAACTAGTACTTCCATCCATGTTTCCTTACCTTTGTTCTGTGATAATATAAACCCAAAAAGAGGAAAGTCAACTAACGACAATATACTTCTTAAAGTCAACAGTCTCGAGACGCAAATAAAACTACGACAACCCCAGGATGTGGCTAATACGAATGGAACTGTACAGTAAAGATGTCCCCATAGACTTAGAACTACAGTATAGAATTCGTCAAGACTTTTATATACAATGACGAAACTCTACGGAATGAAACCTTAAGATGTGTCAAAACAGGTAACCTGAAACGGTATAAGTATAATTCTATGTCAAAAGGTGTTTTATCAGTATAATTAATATGACGTTTTACGGTTTTCAATCTTTATAACCGATATAGTTGATTTCTCACTTTTCAAGTACTACCTTAGTAATTTTAAATAGATTAAATCAAATTATTGTAGGGTTCAGGGGTCTTATGTATGTTGACATAGTACCCGAGTTCTTAGAGTATCATAAAAAAGTTTGTGAAGACATGTTGGTTCCCTTATTTCGACGAAAGAGACAGGTAGGGGAAAATTGTGAACTTGCGTACGGTTCAACTCGGTCAAGAATGTTTATAGAACGGACGAACAGGATCGTGGTAGTGGGTCCTAACTAAGTCCGAAGGGAGTAAAGGTGGACTAGAGGATTTGATAAAAAAGACTAAGGTTGTCGGTGACCATTTCGTTGTCGTGTGGGAGCTACAGTAAGACTAACCCAGAGGGAGTACCACCTGAAAGAAATTAAAGATTATTAAACGGCTCAGAAAAGGAAACAGTTTTCGAACTCCGTCGAGAAATTGTATCACTTCGCTACTGAGTGTTAGACCATCGACAGACATCAAAGTCCGGGAAAGGTGTAGATGAGATGTGAAGTCACTGTGTCTCGACGAGGGGTACCTGTCTAGTCCGGGGTCGTTCGACGACTGAGACACACCCTACAAAAACGTCGAGTCTCTCAGGGGCGAATCGAGGTGAAGAGACGATGTATTTAAGAACATAAATTTTCGAACAGAATTTACCATGGAGGGAGATCTCAAACATAGGAGAAAAAATAAGGTTGAAGGACAGGGTCCTTCTTGTTTTAGTGGGGAAGGGATTTGAGGTAGTTTAGAACTAATACGGAGATAATATCATTAATCATGTAAAATAAAATAATCAATAAATAGACTGATATCACCGAAACGAACCTCATCCGTTACCGTGGGGTGAGGTCATGAGAACGGACCTTTTAGGGTACCTATCTCCTCGGACCATCCGACATCAGGTACCCCAGTGATTCTTAGTCTGTGCTGACTCGCTGAAGTGAAAGTGAAAAGTGAAAGTACGCCACCTCTTCCTTTACCGTTGGGTGAAGGTCATAAGAACGGACCTCTTAGGGTCCCTACCCCTTCGGACCACCCGTCGGCAGACACCCCAGCGTGTCTCAACCTGTGCTGACTTCGTTGAATCGTCGTCGTCGTCGTCGTCACCGAGACTACCATTTCTTAGACGACCGTTACGTCCTCTTGGCTTAAGTCAGGGACCCAACCCTTCTAGGGGACCTCTTCCCTTACTGTTGGGTGAGGTCATAAGAACGGACCTCTTAAGGTGTCTGTCTCCTCCGACCACCCAATGTTAGGTACCCCAGAGTTTCTCAGTCTGTGTAGACTCGTTGATTGAGAAAGTAAAAGTGATGGAGGAAGACCAGTCTCTGAAACCAACTAGGTAAACAAATCGAGACTCGTTCCTGGAACGTACGTAACCTTCACGTTATTTATACTTTATTTGATTCCTGTCTAAAGTCGTCAAAGGATCTGGTGGTCCACCAACGACACACGGACCCGAGGAAAAGACATCCCGTTATCCCTCTCTCCGGTCATCCAGTGTAAGACTGGTTTCGGTTTCTGTAGGTACCTCTGACCTCTCTGACCGGAACCCTTGTATCCTAATTCCTTGCCCGTCAGAAGGACTAGACACATAAAGGTTGTACGGAGTCTTGGGACTTGACGAAACCTCAAACGTGTGTCCTCTAAGACCTCTTAGACATATCGTAAAGACGAAGACAAAACGTACTACTCTCACACCCCCATTCCAACCTTTCTTCCGTTTGTAGGGAAAAAGAACGTGTTCGTATACGACCCTTGGGAGGGACCGGAGATCTGTTTCCTCTCTCGGTCCGATTTACACACTACGACTTTCCGAACTCCCTTTTCTTTCTTTTATCTACCGTGTAAAATATTTTGACTTTGAGCACCCTACAGCTCCTTAAGTTTTGTGAAAATAACGGAATTTTTTGAAGTGTACCGTGACCAAGACACATACAGATAAAAAGGCCATTGCATTTACCCTTATTTCTCGTGAAGAACAGAGAGGTCCGACAGGCAGGGTGAACAATAATCATTGTGTCCGAGTGTAACATCGGGTGTACCACGGATTAGTGTTGGTCAGAAATATTCGTTGGTTCGGTCGACCCATCTACCACAGTCTAGTCTAAAGTCAAACCCTACTCCGACCCCACCCCCACCCCCTAGTCCTTTAGATTTTATGCTCCTCTTACTTAGAATTTGTAGGTTTCTTTTCTGAGTGACCAGGACATAAGACAACAGAAGAGAACCTGAGTCTCACTGTTTTCCTTTCCTTCCAATCTCCAAAAAATAAAAACCCCACAAAAAAAAACGACGGATGTCATGTTTATAAGTGACTGTTAACAACTTAGTCCGGGACCCCTCTCTCCTGTTTTTACTGACATCCGAAACAAAGAGGTTTACAGTTTCCAATGATTTTATCCTTACTCTTCTCTACTTTACCTTTGAAAATCACGACATACTACAGTAAGGTAGACTTAGAGTAAGTCCTGGTAGGGTTGCGAGGCACGGAACCACTGGTACAAAAGAATGACAGAGTAGAGGGAGATGGAAGGAGGTAGAGGTCATTTTGGTTAGAGGTTAGTTTGAACTTAAGTTTTATTTCAATCCCTTCAAACTTTCTACACATATAAAATTACCAAAACTCAAGTATTCTTAATTAAAACGGTGTTTAAAATTACCTCCTAAATCGTAATATGGTTAACTTTTGTTAATAAGTTCTTCATATCCTTCTTCCGATTTGACTAGACTTTTAGATTATAAACCCTAGTGGAGTTAATTACAAAACCACTTGTAGGAAAGTTGTATAGAGAAAAGGTGTATATGTATATATAAATACTAGATAGTATCTACGACTAGAATAGTATCCGTGAATAGTAAACAAAATAATAAAAAATGATTGTGATACGGAATGTACAGATGACGTTACGTCCTCCGATGATTAATGGTACATAAAGACTTCTTCATAAACCATAGTGTGAAGTTATTACTACAACAACAAATCAGTGATTCAGTATAGGTTGAGAAAACACAGGGGTACTTGACATTGGACGGTTCGAGGAGACAGATACCCTAAAGGGTCCGTTCTTATGACCTCCCCTAACGGTAAAGGAAGAGGTCCTCTAGAAGGACTGGTTCCCTAACTCGACCGTAGAGGACGTGACGTCCACCTAAGAAATGACGACTCGGTCAAATAACCAAGAAGTCAAACCTACAATTCTTAGAAAGTATATGAATAACTGGTAAATCTAATTAAGAATGAATTCGACAGATATAGGAAACGAATTCGACAGATATAGGAAACAGGTGAAAAATTTTTTGACCCTAACCAATCAATTTTTTTAATTAAACATTGTCTAATAGAAAACAAGTTCATAACAGTAAAAAAGTTATCTTCATATAAGATTAAAATAATTCAGTTTATATAGAAAATATCAAACACTCAGAAGACAGAAACAATATAAAGAGAGATTGGGAATCAGTCGTCACTTCTCTATGTGACTATAAAAAATTCGAACAATAACAAAAGACAAAATGTAAAATTAGAAATTAGGTAGACTTCAAATGAAAACATGAACACCACTCCAACTCTAGGTGGAATTAAAAAGTTTACTCATCGGTCAATACTTTCCTGACAAGTAATCGAATATTTGTAAAAAGTGTAACTTTATTTCCTATATGGTACATGTAACCCTAAATAAAGAAGTAAGAAATAAGTAAAGGTCACTAGATGAAAAAAAAAGAGTTCAGTTCTTCTATGAGACTTATGTTTCCGAAATATCATACGAAGTAATAGATGTTTTCGTCCAGGAGGGAGTGACAAGGTGCAGAAGTATTAATCGCGATTATAAGAGTCTGTAGATGAGAAAGTTTTCTTTAAATCACTTTTGTTCGAGAAAACTCTAAGTTAAGAAGAGTCTAACGTCCTTTATATATTTAGTTGAATCCATAGGTATGGTAAATCCTAATATGGAATACTAATATGTCACCTTCACTCTTTATCTAAACTCCCTGATCTAGACTATCTATCTCACGGACCACTTGATACCTGACTCCAAGTACTGTAACATGTCCGCTATCCCTAGTTCTGGTAGGGGTACCTTTTCTTTACGTTTTTTCGTTTTACCGACAGACACCTCCGGAATGTTTATCGACACTTTTCTTCTCTTCGTTTTTCGTTTCCTCTTTTCCTTTCTATATTCGTAGACTTACGTCTCAAGGTTTCTTATCGTTCCTCTCTATTCTCTCGAAAGGAGTCGCTAGTTACGTTTCTTTATCTCCTTTTCTTGTCTTACCCTTTCTGATCTCTAGAGAAGTTCTTTTAATCTCTATAGTTCCTTTGTAAAGTACATTTCTACCCGAGCTATTTCCTGTCTTTAACATACCTGGATTGTCTTCGTCTTCTATAATTCTTCTCCACCGTTCTAATGTGTCTTCTTGACATGTTTTTTCTAGAAGTACTGGTTCTATTAGTACTACCACACTAGTGAGTGGATCTCGGTCTGTAGGACCTTACACTTCAGTTCACCCGGAATCTTTCGTAGTGATGCTTGTTTCGATCACCTCCGCTATCTTAAGGTCAACTCGATAAAGTTTAGGACTTTCTACTACGACACTTTCACGACGTGAGTTATACGGTCGTTTAAACCTTTTCAGTCGTCACCGGTGTCCTGACCTTTTCCAGTCAATAGTAAGGTTAGGGTTTCATTCCGTTACGGTTTCTTACGAGTTTGATGGCGTGTTCACGTGAGTAGACTGTACGATCATTTCATTACGAGTTTTAAGAGGTTCGGTCAGAAGTCATTATACACTTGGCATTTGAAGGTCTACAAGTTCGACCAAAATCTTTTCCGTCTCCTTGATCTCTAGTTTAAAGGTTGTAGACGACCTAGTACCTTTTTAGTTCTCTCAAGGTCTTTTTGTAGATAAAGACGAAATAACTGATACGGTTTCGGAAACTGACACACCTAGTGTTATTCGACACCTTTTAAGACTTTCTCTACCCTTATGGTCTGGTGGACTGGACGGAGAACTCTTTGGATATACGTCCAGTCCTTCGTTGTCAATCTTGATCTGTACCTTGTTGTCTGACCAAGGTTTATCCTTTTCCTCACGCAGTTCCGACATATAACAGTGGGACGAATAAATTGACGATACGTCTCATGTAGTACTCTTTGCGACCCGATCTTCTTCGTGTTCGACGTTAGTTCAAACGACCCTCTTTATAGTTATTGGGGTCTATACGTCTACTGTGGTGGGAATACCTTCTTTCACTTCTCCTTGATTTCTCGGAGAACTACTTTCACTTTCTCCTCTCACTTTTTCAACTGAATTTCGAGTCGTAAGTCTTTTGCTTCTAGTACCGTAGACCAGGGTAGTGAAGTACCCTTTATCTACCCCTTTGTCACCTTTGGTACAGTCTGAAATAAAAAACCCCGAGGTGCTAGTGACGTCTACCACTAACGTC
>SJYO01016970.1:92048059-92204950 GCA_006410555.1 Capra ibex
GTTCTCTCAAGGTCTTTTTGTAGATAAAGACGAAATAACTGATACGGTTTCGGAAACTGACACACCTAGTGTTATTCGACACCTTTTAAGACTTTCTCTACCCTTATGGTCTGGTGGACTGGACGGAGAACTCTTTGGATATATGTCCAGTCCTTCGTTGTCAATCTTGATCTGTACCTTGTTGTCTGACCAAGGTTTATCCTTTTCCTCACGCAGTTCCGACATATAACAGTGGGACGAATAAATTGACGATACGTCTCATGTAGTACTCTTTGCGACCCGATCTTCTTCGTGTTCGACGTTAGTTCAAACGACCCTCTTTATAGTTATTGGGGTCTATACGTCTACTGTGGTGGGAATACCTTCTTTCACTTCTCCTTGATTTCTCGGAGAACTACTTTCACTTTCTCCTCTCACTTTTTCAACTGAATTTCGAGTCGTAAGTCTTTTGCTTCTAGTACCGTAGACCAGGGTAGTGAAGTACCCTTTATCTACCCCTTTGTCACCTTTGGTACAGTCTGAAATAAAAAACCCCGAGGTGCTAGTGACGTCTACCACTAACGTCTTTAATTTTCTGTGAATGAGGAACCTTCCTTTCAATCCTGGTTGGATCTGTCGTATAAGTTTTCGTCTCTGTACTGAAACGGTTGTTTCAGGTAGATCAGTTCCGATACCAAAAAGGTCATCAGTACATACCTACACTCTGAACCTGACACTTCTTTCGACTCGTGGTTTCTTAACTACGAAAACTTGACACCACAACCTCTTCTGAGAACTCTCAGGGAACCTGACGTTCCTCTAGGTTGGTCAGGTAAGATTTCCTCTAGTCAGGACCCATAAGAAACCTTCCTGACTACGATTTCGACTTTGAGGTTATGAAACCGGTGGAGTACACTTCTCAACTGAGTAACCTTTTCTGAGACTATGACCCTCCTTGACCCCCGTCCTCCTCTTCCCCTGCTGTCTCCTACTCTACCGACCTACCGTAGTGGCTGAACTACCTGTACTCAGACTCACTTGAGACCCTCAACCACTACCTGTCCCTCCGGACCGCACGACACTAAGTACCCCAACGTTTCTCAGTCTGTACTGACTCGCTGACTTGACCTGACTTGACTAGGTAGAAATATTAGTCTATATTTTATTGATTTGGGTCTTTTGATTCACCAGAGGAAGGGTTTCACTAACGTGTAAACTCTTTTTGACTTGGGACACTATCGAATCGATCCTGTTGTCAGACCAGTCTCCTTTAATATAGTCTATCTCCTTGTTCTTCCCCACGCGCCCACAATCGTATCTAGAACAAGTGTAGAGAGAAGATTCAAGACAAAGTTGGAATATAAGTTTTCAGATTTAAAAAAAACAACAACGTTTTTGGTCAGTAGGGGAGTTTTGATATAACCCAAAACACAAAAAAACAAACAAACAAAAAAAAAAATGAAGTCGTAAGGATTACGACTTTTCGATTCGAAGTATTCGAGATGAAATATACTTAAGACTTAACCTATCAAAACTTTTTATAAAGATACCAAGAAAAGATAATGTTTTCATTATACACCAATAATATTTTTAGATTCGTAACACTTTTATTGGGTTAGTACCTTTTTTTAATTGGTGTTAAACTGGAAAAGAAGAAAAATTGAGTTTTTCTCTATCTGATATAAATGATATTGAACATAAAAAGGAATGGACGCAGGAAATACAAAAAATAAAGTCACGTATGTTTAAAATAAAAATTACCGACATATGATAAGGTGATACATATTCTTTGGTTTTGAATAAATGGGTTAGAAGATCAATGTATATAAATAAAGGTTCAGTTACGATTTTATTTACTAAAGTATATGAAAAGGATTATAAAACCCCATTTAATTATCTTCAATAAAATGAAACGGTTTCTCGACGACGACGACGATTCAACGAAGTCAGCACAGACTGAGACGCTGGGGTATCTACCGTCGGGTGATCCGAGAAAGGAGGGACCCTAAGAGGTCCGTTCTTATGACCTCACCCAACGGTAAAGGAAGAGGCTTCTCTTCCTGTAAACGACTTCTCGATTCTGTAGAGTTAAAATTAATTTTTATACTCTAATCAACCTTCCGTATAGACGATTATCACATAATTTTAAACCAAAGTGTCGTGGAAACGATCAAGATCCAAAACTTTTAGAGGTCTTGGAAAGTAAGTCGTTAGTAGGTTTTTCAACCTTTACAAAACAGTGTACTATCTCGTTACCATACCTACTTAGGTCAGGAAAAAGCTAGTGAGGAAGATCCTATAATGATAAAATCCTTGAGTCGTCCTATTACAACCTTTATAGGGACAACTAAGATTTTTAAGACAGGAGTAATAAGTTCCTTTTATGTTAACCGGGCAGCAAAAGTCCCTATTTAAGTTTCATTGTACCTACTACCAAAACTAGAAGGGGTTCAGAATAACAGAGTAGATTATTTCAGTTTACATGAGGAAACACTCTTACGACTTTGTATCGAGTTTGAGTCAAACAGATTTTACTTGAGTACAAACGGAACTTAAAGAATTAGGGGTCAAGAGGAAGTGGAACTACTTACCATGCTGGTAGTGATATCGACAGTCAATGAGATCGGATTTTACTTCGTCTATAAAATTTAAAGAGGAAAGGAGAGAAGAGGTAATAAGTTAGGTATGTAAGGACCAGACAGGAGGGAGATTTATATGGAGCAAATTGAAGTAGGCACAACGGCGAAGGAATTTTGTGAAGTTACCAAGTGACAACATAAATCTTAATTTAAGTAAGAGAAATTCCACCGGAGGTTCTAGTAATAAAGAAGAAGATGTTACAGGGGTGGCTAAGGGACCGGAAGAAACACAAATAGTTTGGACAGTTCAGAAACGAGTGGAGACCCGGAAACTGAGCGACGAGAGAGGAGGACCAAGTCGAAGGGACAGAAAGTGTGTCGACCGAAACGGAGTAATAAGTTCAGTAGCCAGTTCTCTGTGTATAAGTCTCTCCGGAGGAGACTAGTGGAGTAGACTTTACCAGGGAGGCTAGACTATGAATGTTGGTCGACTCTCATAAAACACGGAAATACCAATTCGACGTACAAAGGGAGAGAAGAGATTAGGACTTCCATTCCAGGCACCACCATCACTAGGACATAATCGACAAGTGAGTACACAGACGACACTAGCATCATCGTAGCCCGAGTGTCTTTCGTGGGTTCTCTACAAATAAAGTCCTTTCTCAGGGACTCCAACACCAAGACCGACAATACCTTCTGGGCTAAAGAGATAAGAGACGAACTTTATGTCGACGGTGTTCTGTGTCGTTCATGTGACTTAAACGAGTAATACCGGACTCAAAACTACGAAACGACTCAAATGTATCGTCTATTTCGTTCAATTTATGTCTTCGTTCATCAGTATGGGTAAATGTCATCAGTTTACTGTGGTGACACTTCTACTTTAATAAACCCCGGAAACTGTTTAGTAAACTTACAAAAACGAAAATTAGTCAATTTCAATTAATTCATGAAAAAGTTTTAAAAGAACAAATAAAAGTAATCCATATTTGAAAGTATATCATCTCATGTGTTTCACATGTCAACTCTCTCAAAAATATCCGTATATGAGACTCAGCGGTAAGATCCAGTTCTATGTCTTTAAAAGGCAATAGGATCTTTGAAGCGACCACGGGGAGGAGACAGTTATGGGTAAAGGGTAAGACCGAAGATAGTCGTATCTAATGTAAACAGACGAGGACTTAAAGTATATTCACCTCAGTATTCATAGATGACAAACACAGACCGAATAAAGTGAATTGGATTACAGACGCTCTAAGTAGGTACAACTATGGACGATGTTCCATGTAGGAGGAGAAATAAACGATTACCATCGTACCCGAATGAGATCCAAGGAAGATTTCGTGTTGAAATTTAAAACTGGAAATTCGAACAATTTTTGAACCTCACCACTAAACCATCGACAGAGACAATTCCCGAAACTTGCGGTAAGAGTACCTTACCTAGTCTGATCACAACTCGATTCGTTAATGGAATTAAGTAGACTTTGTCAACCAGTGTCCTATGTAATCTACTCGTAGAACTCAGTCTGAACTTGTACGTCAGTTGGACTTGTTTTACTCGAGTCAGTGTCTCTCGGTCTAAAGAATTAATCAAGAGTCACCGTTCTTGTGAAATACAAAGGTTTTCAGTTTATGTTTAAGATGTTCACTGTGTTAAGTTCTTCTGAAGTACCCCCACTTAAATTTGGACCGGAGGGTGACAGTAGACGTCATAGACTTCGGCATAAGTAAATAAAGAGTGACAATCACAAGAATCTTCGTGGCTATACGATATTATTTTTCATTACCGATGGAAATAACACCATAATAACTTAATTCATTATGTCACGTCAGGGTGACGAACTGTAACCCGTCCACCAACAGAAGGGAAAAGAGAATAACAAAGAAGGTAAGATACAGAAAAACAAAGACGGTTTCTTCTTATAATTATTGTACTTATATAGAATTCCGTAGAAGACGTTAGATAGGAAAATATGTGTGTATAAAAATTTTTCATCTTTCTTAAAACTTTACGTTCTTTAGTTTATATTTATTAAGAAACAAAAACAAACAAACCAAATCAAAGTAAAACTACATCCCATTTAATGAACATCAAATATCTGACATAAATATTTACAATCCTTGTCTTACACCACTATGTTGCACAGCTGTGAAAAATTTTAATGATAACGACAATTATTACTTACGTTCGTCAAAGAAAGTTCCGAGTTTGTGTATAGAGGACTTTGAAATGACCCCTACATTATTAGGTACCTACCAGATACGACTTTCCCTGGTTTAGGAAGGTGGAAATTAATGTAGATACCCCTAGAAGGAAGAGTGTAAAGGAAGTAGGGTCAGAGTATAACCACTCAACATTTTACCGATAATAAACGACATTATCCAATAGTATTGTCGTCTCCGTAGAAAACGTGAACTATTTTCTTTTATATGTTTATTTCCTTTAAACTTCTAGTAATGTGTAATGAGGTTTAAAGTGTAAAAAGACTTCCGACCTTATAAAATCATGAATTAAAAGTCCACTGACCTTAAATCAAAGTCAAAAACTAAAATGTTAAATTAACTTAACACGTCTACTTAATGTAAAGAGAGGTAATTTTTATAGATGGGGAGACTATACCTATCCAACTTACTGGGTTTATCAAACTAAGAGGGAACGGATTCATAACTTTTCATTAGTAAGAACATCTCCTAAACTTTAAGTTGTATTTTTTGAATCACTTTTTGTTTTTCAAATCAATACAAAAGGTTATATCGAAGTCAAGTCAAGTCAGTGTAGGCTGAGAAACTCTGGGGTACCTGACGTCGTGTCGTCCGAAGGGACAGGGACCTCGAACGAGTTTAAGTGTAGGTAACTCAGCCACTACGGTAGGTTGGTAGAGTAGGAGACAGCAGGGGAAGAGGAGGGCGGAAGTTAGAAAGGGTCGTAGTGTCTGAAAAGGTTACTCAGACAAGAAGTTTAGTTGACCAGTTTCATAACCTCAAAATCGAAGTTGTAATCAGGAAGGTTACTTATAAGTCCTGACTAAAGGAACCTAGAGGAACGTCAGGTTCCCTGAGAGTTCTCAGAAAAGGTTATGGTGTCAAGTTTTCGTAGTTAAGAAACCACGAGTCAAAAGAAATATAAGGTTGAGAGTGTAGGTATGTACTCATGTCCTTTTTGGTATCGAAACTGATCTGTCCGGAACGACAGAGACGAAAAAGTATACGGCAGATCCAACCAGTATTGAAAAGAAGGTTCCTCATTCACAGAAAATTAAAGTACCGACGTCAGTGGTAGACGTCATCAAAACCTCAGGGGATTTTATTTTAAAGAGTGACAAAGGTAACAAAGGGGTAGATAAACGGTACTTCACTACCCTGGTCTACGGTACTAGAAACAAAAGACTTACAACTCAAAATTCGGTTGAAAAAGTGAGAGGAGAAAGTGAAAGTAGTTCTCCGAATCAAGAAACGAAAGACGGTATTCCCACCATAGTAGACGTATAGACTCCAATAACTATAAAGAGAGTCTTTAGAACTAAAGTCGAACACGAAATAGGTCCGATCGTAAAGAGTACTACATGAGACGTATATTCAATTTACTCGTCCCACTGTTATATGTCGGAACTGCATGAGGTAAGGACTAACTTTGGTCAGACAACAAAGTACAGACCAAGATTGAAAACGAAGAAGTCATATTGAATAAACTACTATTTAAGTCTTTTGAGAGATCTTAAGTGACCTTTTCTCAATTATAATAGAATTCTATAAAGAGAGAACTTTTCGTAAAGTGAAACTCTTTTGTTTACTGAGTGTTATAACGAATGTCAAGAGGGAAATTAGGTCTATTTTTATACTTACTTTCTCAACTCGAGTTTATTCGAGAAGGGTTGAATTACCCGTCGTCTTGTTTTATTAACATTCATAGGTAATTTTTAGTATGAATCGTAGATCTTTTCTTTTATCGTACAGTTTTATTTCGACGTATAAAGGGAAGACCAAATTAGAGTCGAAAGAGAGGAACGGTAGACAAACCATTTACATTGATTCAAACTATAGTGAGGTGGAGTTTCGGATTAAAGTATGAGGGGAATTTACGTTGTGAAGAGTGTTTTAGTACAAAAGATGGGGTACTCTTCGCCTATCAGTTCGGTCTTCTTTTAACCACCCACCGATGACGGGTTTCAACTTGTTAAGTTTGTAGGTTTTCTTATTGTCATTAACTAAATATGTTAAAATATATTTTTACATACTCTGATATTACTGAGAATTTTTTTTTCTAGTTTTTGGTGTGTGTGTGTGTGTGTGTGCTTAGGAGAAAAACGATCATTACCTCTACTAAAATGGTTGTTGAAGACTGAGACTTTACACCAATAAATTCCCTTTCCAAATTTTTGAAACGGTAAAGATCTGTAATAGAAAGTCCCATTGGTCCGTTAATTATTTCTTTAATGGAAAGAATAGTTTCTTCGATCGTTCAAATCTTCTTATTATATTTTATTCAGTTGTTCTTTTCGTTTCACAATGATTTAATATTTGGATCTTGTGTAATCTAATACCTATATACCTATAAGTAATGTGTTAAGAAAGTATCGAAGGTATACAAACTTTTAAAGGTATCGATTCTTTTAATTCAACGGTGATACTTTTGTTCTCTTTTATTTCGATATTTCTATTATGAAATCTGAATTCCCTGTATGAAATATTTTGTACGAGAGTTATAAGTCTTTGGTGTTAATTTTAATGGTCGGAGAGACTTCTTTCAGAGAGGTCCTCTATTCCCCTATTATTTTCCGAGTCGATTCGTGTCCAAGCTAGGGATACAGTCCTTCTAGGAAATCTCTTTCTTTACCGTTGGGTGAGGTCATAAGAACGGATCCTTTAAGGTACCTGTCTTCCTCGGACCGTCCGAAGTCAGGTGCCCCAGTGTTTCTTAACCTGTCCTGAATCACGGATTTTGTTGTTATTTTGGGTTAGAATGGAAAGACGGGGAGGAAGTTAATCAAGTCAAGTCAACGAGTCAGTACAGGCTGAGGAAGTTATGTCGTATCGTTTTTTTATTTTAGGGTCAACGTTAGTGAGGCTTATTGACAGGGTAGTCCCTCTCGTTCATAACAAAGATGTTCGTAAAGAGACGTCCCATTATTTGAGTCACCTTCAGTGTCCGTATTTTCGAGAGAGTCACTATAAATTTCTGTATGGGTAAAATATTATGGCCCTGGGGTTAGAGTCTTGGTCGTAAAGAACGGAAGACAAAACAGACATAGACATCGTCCCTACTACCCGTGTCAGTTTCCAGACCACAGAACGTTTAACAAACCGGAAGTACGTGACACACACACTACGAGTCGGAACAGACTGAGAAGCACTGGGGTACCTGACATCGGGTGGTCCGAGGAGACAGGTACCCTAAGAGGTCCTTTTTATAACCTCGCCCAACAATGAAAAAGAGGTTCCCCAGAAGGACTGGGTCCCTAACTTGGACTCAGAGTACATAACGTCCGTCCAAGAAATGTCGACTCGACAACCTTTCAAGGTACAAACCGGATTCCACCGATATTAAAGTGGTAAACAAAAAGAGTATCGGGTCAAATTTGATCAAGGAGGAGATTCTTTTGTCTTTTTCATCGGAGGACGAGATCTTTTCATAGTCCTTCTTACTCCCGTTGTCCTTTATGTAAATAAAGTGTGTATCGTTCACTTTAAACTACTTGATAATTATTTTATATGAGTAATTAAGTATATATTTGTCGTAGCAAGTTACTTAGATTCTAAATACGTCTTATACGCTAATTCAACCTCTTCCGTTACCGTGGGGTGAGGCCATGAGAACGGACCTTTTAGGGTACCTGCCTCCTCGGACCATTCGACGTCAGACTCCAGCGATTCTCAACCTGTGTTTACTCACTGAAGTGAAACTGAAAAGTGAAAGTACGTAACCTCTTCCTTTACTGTTGGGTGAGGTCATAAAAACGGATCTCTTAGGGTCCCTACCCCCTTGGACTACCCGACGGCAGATACCCCCGCGTGTCTCAACCTGTGCTGACTTCGCTGAATCGTCGTCGTCGTCGTCGTCGTCGTACGCTAATTCGTGTGATTACCTTAAATCAATGTTTCCTTTTTTTCCTCACCATTAGAAGCTAACTTTAAATTAGTCGAAACACTAATAATTTTTTACATAAAACTGGTATTAAGTCTCTATAATACAATCGTAAAAACTCAAAAGTTTGGAGAAATATAATAGTACTTTCGTTGTCAAATCAATTGTTTAAAAAAAGATGTTTATAAGAGAAAGGTGACAAGTCAGGTCAAGCCAAGTCAAGTTAAGTCAGTGGGTTAGCACAGACTGACAAACTCTGCGGTACTTGACGTCGTACAGTCCGGAGGGCCAGACAGTGGTTGAGGGTCTCAAATGAGTTTGAGTATAGGTAACTCAGTCACTACGGTAGGTTGGTAGAGTAGGAGACAGTAGGGGAAGAGGAGGGCGGAAGTTAGAAAAGGTCGTAGTCTCAGGAAAGTTTACTCAGTCGAGAAGCGTAGTCGACCGTTTTCATAACCTCAAAGTCGAAGTCGTAGTCAGGAAGGTTACTTATAAGTCCTGACTAAAAGAAATCCTACGTGACCAACCTAGAGGAACGACAGGTTTTCTGATAGTTCTCAGAAAAGGTTGTGGTGTCAAGTCTTCGTAGTTAAAAAGTCACGAGTCGAAAGAAATATCAGGTTAAGAGTGTAGGTATGTACTGATGATCTTTTTAATATGGAAACTGATCTACCTGGAAACAACCGTTTCATTACAGAGACGAAAAATTATACAACAGATCCAACCAGTATTGAAAAGAAGGTTCCTCGTTCACAGAAAATTAAAGTACTGACGTCAGTGGTAGACGTCACTAAAACCTCGGGGGGTTTTATTTCAGACAGTGGCAAAGACAACAAAGGGGTAGATAAACGGCACTTCACTACCCTGGACCACGGTACTAGAATCAAAAGACTTAGAATCAAAGTACTAGAATCAAAAGAAAGGTGACATAATCAATTATTTACTAGTTCCAGAAAAGGTAACTAGATACTATAAACGACATAGTATGCAAGTAACATACGCCAGAAGGGTCTACACATCACGATTTCTTAGATGGACGGTTACGCCCTCTGTGTCCAAACTAGGGACCCAGTCCTTCTAGGGGACCTCTTCCTTTACCGATGAGTGAGATCACAAGAACGGATCACTTAGGGTACCTGTCTCCTCGGACCACCCGATGTCAAGTACCCCAGTGTTTCTCAACCTATACTGACTCGTTGACTCGTGTGTGTGTGTGTGTATGTGTGTGAGTGTGTGTATCATATGTGTGTCACTGACGACGAAATGTTAAAAGAAGGAAAGTGGCCAGAGTAGTGTCACAAAATTAGTAAATTCGAAATATTGTAAAATTATAGATTATGTTCATTAGGGAAATAGAAATAGGTCTACTTTAATATTTATTAAAACTATTTAAAAAACTATTGACACAATCTAAAAAAATTTAAATTTAAATAAATAAAATTAACCTTCGATTAATGAAATGTTATCACATAACCAAAACGGTATGTAGTTGTACTTAGACGGTGTCCACATGTGCACGTCTAAAAATTTTAAACAAAACATTATTGGGATGGGAAATTAAATCCCTGACATCTACACTTTCTACGTTTTGGAAAAATATACGTTCAAATATATAAATAAACAGTTGTATAAGAGGGTATAACAATAGGTGGAATAAATAGATTTACTCATACACCTATAAATATATGTAAATAAACTTTTGTATACGATTGGACACAAATCTATAAATATATGAGTATACTGTAAACAGTTCCGATTTTAAGATCGATTTATAGAAGTAATTCCTTTTACTTACACTCTTTTTTAATGTTTGAATGAGAAGACGAATGCGGTATGTGTAATTTGACAAGTAAATTAATTCTCAAATATGAAATTGACTCAGTTGACCACTATTGATTATTTAATTTAAATGTGAACTTAAAGTTTCCGTATAAACTAAAAGTGATTAGAACGTCAAAGTCATCGGATCCTCAATTTTTTGGAACATAATTTTTTTTTCATTCAGATTTAAGACCGGAGACTCATTTCGATCGACGTACTGGAACGGTATTATTCATTTGAATTTCAATACATTGTAGAGATCCGGGTCAACGGATTGGTATTTTACCTTTATTATTATTACGGACACAGAATCTCAACGACATTCCTAATTTGTTTTACATGTATTATTTTACTAGAGTCACGGACCAAATACTATTTGAGCGGGGATTACAATCGTTAATAAGGTTAGACCTTATTCGTTTGTGGTTTTAAAGTTACATTCAATATGTGAAAGAGGATTTATTATTCGAAATTACTTTACGTCTGTCTTCTTTTGTCAAGTTGCAGAAAGGATCAAGTTTATAAGTGATCTTTTATTGACAGTTTAAGAGACAGTAAAAGAGACACGAAGTAGACACCGGAGACAGATTAAGAAGGACATAGATGAAAAAAAGACTTTGAGCCTGAGAACAGGAGAAGAACAGAACATAAATATAAAATGGGTTAGGACAAGACAGGTGGACCCCTCGTCTCCATACTTCGTGGTACTTCGACCAACTTCGGAACCACTGTAGTTGGAGTTCTTATGATAACTGTAAGACTGAAGAAGGAATAAGGTCGAAAAAAAAAAAATTATTTTATGGTATCGTAGTTAAGTGAACTCGAACACGGAAATCACAGATGACTTAAAATCCAGATGACTTAAATATCCGATTACTGATATCCTTTTTATTAAATGATTAAAAAAAAATTTAACTCTCTTATGGTGTATGGTTCGTACACTAAGTACTTTATTGTATAAATACTTTGTTCCAAGGTAAATATTAGGACAATCTTTCATTACGTACACGAAAACAATTAGGGTACAGAAATGTTACTAATACTTACCTTGTATGACCCAAGAACAAATAATTACATTACGGTTAAATTAAGGATGTATCTTTTCTTTAGTTTTGTATAAGAAGAAAAGACTAACTGTAATGTTTTGAAATCAAGTCTTTTACTAAAATCGTATGTAATAGTTGTGATTCTCTTAAGAACGTCACTTACACATTTTTATTTTACTACACCTCTCTAAAGAGGACTAAAAAAGGGACGGTGACTCCTATCGTCTGACGAAAAGAAAAATGAGTGTAACGTGTTAAAGTAAAATCTACGATCAGTCATTTCAAAGTTGAACTAATAAAGAAGTTTTACTACAATTTTTATAAAGTACTAACGTTTTAAATTTTCTTTTGTGATTCTTAATTAAAGAATTAAATGTAAAGACTGAAAAGTTAAGGAATTTAGTTTAACCAGTTTTACAGTAGTAAAAGATATTTGACTGTCTTTGTAAATTCACGGTATTTTGAGTATAAAACACTGGTATGAAAAGTAACTCGTTACCAAGAATTCACTACTGTAGGTAACAGTTTCCGTAGAAGGTTTTTTATGACGTCAAAAACTTTTTCTTTGCTCTTATAGAAAAATTCATTATATTGGAAATACGTCAAAAGAGAAAAAAATTTTTTTTTAAACTGGGAAAAATAAAGGACGTCCAAAATTCATTTCTGAAGGTTAAATTTTGGATAATAAGACATTTTCGACGAAGAGGGGGAGGAAGTCGATATTTGAATGACGTTAGAGACGGGACACTAAAGGACCGAAAAAGTGAAACGAATCGTGACTCGATATGAAGACTATATTGGTCTTACCCAACACACACACACACACTCTACAAGTGTGTTATGAATCTCGTCTGTTCGTTAAATTTTATATAATTTATAGTCGGATAAAAACGAAAATGTGACAGTGTTAGGTTCCATAACAAGGACTGAGAAAAAAAAAAATTGTTTTGACAAATCTAAAAGTACTTCGATTTATAATTTACTCTAATAGAGTCTTTACTAATAATTACTTAATGACGAAGTATTAGTACACTACGAGACAACAACGACAAGTCAGAAAGTCAACACAGACCGAGAAACGGTGGGGTACCTGACACCGAAGGGACAGGAAGTGGTAGAGGACCTCGAACGAGTTTGCGTACAGGTAACTCAACCACTACGGTACGTTGTTTGAGTACGAGACAGTAGGAGAAGAGGAGGACGGAAGTTAGAAAGGGTTGTAGTCCCAGAAAAGATTCCTCAACCGAGAAACGTAGTCCACCGGTGTGTATGACCTCGAAGTCAAAGTCGTAGTCAGGAAGATTTTTTATAAATCCTGACTAAAGGAAATCCTACCTGACGAACCTAGAGGAACGTCAGGTTTGCTGAGAGTTCTCAGAAGAGGTTGTGGTGTCGAGTTTTCGTAGTTAAGAAACCGTAAGTCGGAAGAAATACCAGGTTAAGGTGTCGGTATATACTGATGACCTTTTTTGGCATCGAAACTGATCTGTCTGGAGACAACCGTTTCATTACAGAGACGAAAAATTATACGACAGATCAAACCAGTATCGAAAGGAAGGCTCCTCTTTCGTAGAAAAAATTAAAGTACCAAAGTCAGTGGTAGACGTCACTAAAACCTCCGGTTTTTTTTTATTTCAGACAGTGATAACGGTGACAAAGGGGTAGATAATCGAAACTTCAATACCGTGACCTACGATACTGGAAACACGAAATTCACAACTCAAAATTCGGTTGAAAAGGTGAGAGGAGAAAATGGAAGTAGTTCTCCGAGAAATCAAGAAGCGAAAGACGGTATTCCCACCACAGTAGACGTATAGATTCCAATAACTATAAAGATAGTCGTTAGAACTAAGGCCGAACACAAAGTAGGTCGGGTCGTAAAACGTACTATATGAGACGTATATTCAATTTAGTCGTCCCACTGTTATATATCGGAACTGTATAAGGAAAGGGTTAAACTTTGGTTAGACAACAAGGTTTAGACCAAGATTGTCAACGAAGAACTGGCCGTATGTCCAAAGAGTCCTCCGTGCAGTTCACCAGACCATAAGGGTAGAGAAAGTCTTAAAAGGTGTCAAACAACATTAGGTGTGTCAGTTTCCGAAATCGAATCAGTTACTTCGTCCTCATTTACAAAAAGACCTTGAGAGATCGAAAAAGCTACTAGGTCACCTATAACCGTTAAACTAGAGACCGAGGAGACGGAAACGATTTAGGTCGAACTTGTAGACCTTCAAAAGCCAAGTGTATGACAACTTCGAAGCGAACCTCTTAAAACTCGTAATGAAATGATCGTATACTTTGCTTACGTTAAAACGTCATCAAACTTGTAAGAAACCTTAACGGAATGAAACCCTAACTTTACTTTTGCCTGGAAAGGTCAGGACACTGGTGACGACTCAAAAAGTTTAAACGACCGTATAACTCACATCGTGAAAAGGGTCGTAGTAGAAAATCCTAAACTTTATCGAGTTGACCTTAAGGTAGTGGAGGTGATCGAAACAAATATCACTACGAAGGATTCCGGGTGAACTGAAGTATCAGGTCCTACAAACTGAGATCCACTCACTAGGGTGGTAGCACCGATAGACCCAGTGATTCTAGAAAAAACATATCGAGAAGACACATAAGAACGGTGGAGAAGAATTATCGAAGACGAAGACAGTCCAGGTACGACAAAGACAGGAAATAACACGGGTAGAAACGTACTTTACGTACCAGAACACAATTGTCACACCTTCCTAGGATTATTGTTTCCTTTCTATACAAAGAACCTCTCACACAAATTAAAATGAGTATATCTGTGTGTGTCAGTCCTTCCATTTGAGACTAGAATGAGCAAGGCCAGTAGGGAAGGACAAACTCCTCCTAATAATCCGAAGGAACCACCGAGTCTACCATTTCTTAGACGGACGTTACACCCTCTGGACCCAGGTTAGGGACTCATCCCTGTTAAGCGACTTCTTCCTTTACCGATGAGTGAGGTCATAAGAACGGACTTCTTAAGATACGTGTTCTCTCCGGACCACCCGATGAAGGCCACCCCAGTGTTCTCATTCTGTACTGACTCCCTGGATGTGAAAGTGAAAGTGAAAGTGAAAAGTAACATCCTCTTCTCGATAGTTTAGTTCTTACTATGGGACTTTTTTTCTCTCTCTCTCTCTCGAACTCCGAAGGGACTTCCAGGTCACCAATTCTGAGGTACAACAGTTACGTCTCTCACTCCTAAGTTGAGGACCAACCACTTGATTCTAGGGTGTAAAATACACCACACTGTTTTTCCAATTTTTTTTTTCAGTTCTTTTCGAACTTTCGTTATCAGAAGTTTCGTCCCACATATCTGAAAGCATCCCGAGTCAAGTCAAGTCAAGTCAAGTTAAGTCAGAAAGTCAGGACACGCTGAGAAACACTGGGGTACTTAGCGTCGTGTGGTCCGGAGGGACAGGTAGTGGTTGAGGGCCTCAAGTGAGTCTGAGTGCAGGTAGCTCAGTCACTACGGTAGGTCGGTAGAGTAGGAGACAGCAGGGGAAGAGGAGGACGGGTTTTAGGGAGGGTCGTAGTCTCAGAAAAGGTTACTTAGTTAAGAAGCGTACTCTACCGGTTTCATGACCTCAAAGTCGAAATCGTAGTAAGGAAGGTTTCTTTAGGGTCCCAACTAGAGGAAGTCTTACCTGACCAACCTAGAGGAACGTCAGGTTCCCTGAGAGTTCTCAGAAGAGGTTGTGGTGTCGAGTTTTCGTAGTTAAGAAGCCGCGAGTCTAAAGAAGTGTTAGGTTGAGAGTGTAGGTATGTACTGGTGACCTTTTTGGTATCGGAACTGATCTACCTGGAATCAGTCGTTTCATTACAGAGACGAAAACTTATATGATAGATCCAACCAGTATTGAAAAGAAGGTTCCTCATTCACAGAAAATTAAGGTACCGACGTCAGTGGTAGACGTCACTAAAACCTCGGGGGGTTTTATTTCAGACTGTGACAAAGGTGACAAAGGGGTAGATAAAGGGTACTTCACTACCCTGGTCGACGGTACTAGAAGTAGAAGACTTAAACTCGAAATTCGGTTGAAAAAGTGAGAGGAGAAAGTGAAAGTAGTTCTGCGAAAAATCAAGGAGAAGTGAAAGACGGTATTCCCACCACAGTAGACGTATAGACTCCAATAACTCTAAAGAGGACCGTTAGAACTAAGGTCGAAAACAAAGAAGGTCAGGTCGCAAAGAGTACTATATGAGACGTATATTCAATTAATTCGTCCCACCGTTATATGTAGAAACTACATGAGGAAAATGATAAGCCTTGATCAGACAACAAGGTACAGGTCAAGATTGACGACGAAGGACTGGACGTATGTCTAAAATATTTATTAAAATTCACTTAGTTAAAGTCAATTATTATAGATATATACGATAGATTGGGAGATCCCGGACCTAACAAAGGGGAACGGGTGAAGAGAGAAAAGGGTATGAAGGTTTTTCTTTTCGAATGATGGATAGACTTTAAAGTGTTCCAAGTGCCGGAATTTAAGTATGGACGTTTATGGTTCGTATAGAGATGACCTGTTAAAGAATTTGGTTCAGAAGTGCTCGTTGGGTGAAAGTAAATAATTTTCTGTTTGAATGTTATTTTAAAATGAAGAATCCTAATGACAACTAATTGTTAAATATTATATAAAAACTTCAAAACTAATTAACAAATAGTTATTGTTTTCATTTCCGTTAATTTGGATCCTCTTTATAAAATTGACATACGTAATATATACTATCTTAATAGTCACATTAGTATATTCGCATAATAAAATTGGACTCACGTTACCAGTGTTCTTTTACAAAATTTTGATTTAACGTGTTGCGTACGTACGTACGATTCAGTGAAGCCAGTACGAGCTGAGATACGTTGGGATACATGTTGTCGGGTGGTCCGAGGAGACAGATGTCCTAAGAGACCCGTTCTTATCACCTCACCCAACGGTAAAGTATATATATATATATGTGTGTGTGTGTGTATAAATATATATATACTTTAACGTCTCTTAATACTATTCCGTTAGTTATTTTCTGAAATTTCATATTTTATATACAAATAATATTGTAATATATCCTCTCCACCCTACTTTTATGATAAAGTTCTCTTTTTCAATATTCTTTTAAAGTTGGAAAAAATTACCCATTAATACCCAGATTTTAACAATACCATAAATATAAAGTAATTTTTGTAGATTCACTACCTTATAAAAATTTTACAGTTATAAATATTATACGTTCTTCACTGTACAAAACGTTAATTAATTAGTATACTTTTTATAACATATAGTTTTTACAAGATCCCACACGTATTAATTTGTTTTTAGTAAACCGTTGTAACCTTATTTTATAAACGTTCTGAGAGAAGATTTACCATCAGAGACTAACCATCACTTAAGTAAAGAAGATTATAAATTTTTTTTGGACCGAGATCATTATATGTCACCATTAGAGTCTTATTTTATTTCAAGGATAGTAATTTATAAACTCGTCCAGGTGTTGACCAGATACGGACATAAGTTACTAAACTCTTTTATTAAGTAGTACCCAAACCTCCTATGTCTAAACAAAAGATAAAAAGATAAACGAAAGGTAGGACATTAGAATCGTCCTACAATATTTGATAAATGAAAGATTTATGTCTAGATAGAACGATCAAGAACGATCAATACCTAACGATCAACGATCAAAGGTTAACGGTGAAAATCTCACTATCAGAACGAGTTGAATAGTTACCGTGTTATAGGGAAAACCCTAAATTTACCGTCCGTGACACGTGTTCGGACTCTCGTTCCACTAAAACCTCAGTCCGGTACTCGATCTTTTTCATTAAAAGGTTTAGAAATATGTCTTTTGTTTTCAGTAATAGTTGGACGACAGCTTGTAGACTAATACCGTTAAACATCTTTGTTTACTTTGTAGTACCTTTGAACGATTCTCCTTTTAACCGTTATTTATTGTATAGATTTTTTGTTAACCATATGCACAAATATGTATGTATATATGAAGGAAGAATCGGTAGAACCTGTTCTTATTAAAATTTCGAAGTCTTCTTCTTAATTTTAAGTACTACAATACGTTTTACAATACTTTATTTACCTATTAGAATCTTCTAATTGTTGTGAGAAATTTCAAGTTCCCCTTTTTTAAGATGGAGTCGTAATTGCCATCTCTAACCTAACGGACTCAATTGTAAAGGGTATCTTACCCGAAGGCATTAGTGAGTTGATCTATCTTAGACGGACGTTACGTCCTTTGGGTCCAAGTAAAGGACCCAGTCCTTCGAGGGGACCCCTTGCCTTACCGATGGGTGAGGTCTTGTCTCCCGTCCTCTTAAGGTACCTGTCTCCTCGTACCGTCCAATGTCAGGTACCCAAGCGTTTCTCAACCTGTGCTGTAAAAGTGAAAAAAAGTATCTTACGTTGTAGGTCTATATGATGACTTTTCTTTTCAAAGACCTCGTATCTTACTATACTACATGAAAAAGACTCAGAACTAAATGGATGTTGATTTTTGTAAATCTTAAAACAAACCTTTACACTCCCACTGTGGTCCACTTTTTGACTTTTAACAATTTATGAAATTTTCTTTACTTCTCCAGAATAACAACTGTCTTATGTTATTCAACTAATACGACGTTTTTTAACCCGATTGACATCCTATCTCTCACCCGACCTTCCCCGTTGTCTTTTTTGTTCTTCTGGTAGACCCTCTGTAACGATATCAGGTTCTTTTTGCACTGGTATACCACCACCATCACCTTTTACTCTTATTAACTTTTCAAGACCTCAATGAACCCTCTATTTTAACTTCCTTAGACTACTTATCCATTTTCCCATACCCTCCTTCCTACGTGGTCTTCAGGGAGGATCTTAAAACTGAACTCTTAGAGATTTTGTAAACTACTACGAAATTTTTTAATAAAAGGAATATCCATCCATCGGTTTTGTAAGAACTTCTGTACCAATTTATTGATCCACATAAAAAAACCGAAACCCCGTACACCCTTGAATCAAGAGACTTATCCCCAGTTTACACATGGGGAACATCACCTTCGTATCTCAGGATTTGTGACGTGGTCGTCCCCTCAGGTAATCCACAATCCTTACAAGAAAAACTTATTTCTATTGAAGTCCCTCGTACGTAGATTTAAAAACGTTTAATACAGTGTAAGGGAATTATCCACCAAAACGTCATATCTCGAGATTTTACGTTATTATTATTTTATCTTTTCACTACATTAACACTTTAAATTTTGACGTTCAACGTCTGATCAAAGATACCATATGGGTGGAAATTTACTTTGGGATTTCGAGATATAAACACATATTTGTAACTATTACGGATAATGACGTATCTCTTCAAGAATATCCTCTGAGGTTTCACAATTCCCACTAATATAAGCCCTCCTCTCTCCCTACCCTCAATCACTTGTTAAAAATAGGAACATCGAGATATAACAAACTTAAAAATTATTACTTTTGTTCATATAGACATCAGTTCTTTACTTCTACCTACTATTTTACCTACAATTGACTTACATGGCACACTATATAAGTAAAGTGTTATATACATTTAGTTTGGTAGTATGACGTGTACAATTCGAATATCTCTCTACACACGGTTAATAAAGAGTTATTTTGACCTTTTTATCAATCCATTTCGACAGAATAATGAAAACTACTTTCTATAATACGATTTCCAGAACCCATTGATCATCTTGATTCATGGGTACATGTGACCATATTACAGTCTCCTCCACACGTCAGTAAAGTAAGGAATAATAGTCACTGGAACCCATCACCCTTTTTTAGACATGAGTCCACCGTCTGTACCTACGAATTATAGTGTCCTAAACCCCGTCAGTCGAATAGGGAGTTCAGGAGTCAAGGAGTAGACATAGTTAGTCCCGAATCCGATTTAGTCTCTACCGTTCCTTAATTGCACATCGAGAATAAGAGGTTTGAGAGGTAAAACCAACCACATAAAATCAAGTGGTACCTAACAAAAAAAACGACAACAACAACACATACAACAACAAACAAACAAACCATAATAAAAACGACACTGGTCTAGATAATGGTTATTCTCGATCGTGGCGTCTTCTTCCATAGTAGTGTTTAATAGACCTCTCTGTAAGTCAAGTGAAGTCAAATCAAGTGAGTCAATACAATCTTAGAAACACTAGCGTACCTGACGTCGTACGGTCCGGAGGGACAGGTAGTGGTTGAGGGCCTCAAGTGGGTTTGGGTACAGGTAACTCAGTCACTGCGGTAGGTTGGTATAGTAGGAGAGAGCAGGGAAGAGGAGGACGGGAGTTAGAAAGGGTCGTTGTCCCAGAAAAGTTTACTCAGTCAAGAAACGTAGTCCACCGGTTTCATAACCTCAAAGTCGAAGTCGTAGTCAGGAAGGTTACTTATAAGTCCTGACTAAAGGAAGTCCTACCTAACCAACTTAGAGGAACGTCAGGTTCCCTGACAGTTCTCAGAAGAGTAGTTAAGAAACCACGAATCGAAAGAAATATCAGGTTGTGAGTACAGGTATGTACTGATGACCTTTTTGGTATCGAAACTGATGTGTCTGGAAACAACCGTTTCATTACAGAGACGAAGAATTATACGACAGATCCAACCAGTATTGAAAAGAAGGTTCTTCGTTAGTAGAATATTAAAGTACCGACGTCGGTGGTAGACGTCACTAAAACCAGGGGGGTTTTATTTCAGACAGTGACAAAGGTGACAAAGGGGTAGATAAACGGTTCTTCACTACCTTGGTCTACGGTACTCGGAACAAAAGACTAACAACTCAAAATTCGGTTGAAAAAGTGAGATGAGAAAATGAAAGTCGTTCTTCGAGAAATCAAGAAGAAGTGAAAGACGGTATTCCCACCACAGTAGACGTATAGACTTCAATAACTATAAAGAAGCCCGTCAGAACTAAGGTCGAACACGAAGTAGAGTACTACATGAGATGACGACGATTCAACGAAGTCAGTACAGACTGAGACACACTGGGGTATCTGCCGTCGGGTGGTCCGAGGGGACAGGGACCCTAAGAGGTCCGTTCTTATGACCTTACCCAACGGTAAAGGAAGAGGTTACGTACTTTTACTTTTGACTTTCACTTCAGAGAGTCAGCACAGGCTGAGAAGCACTGGGGTGCCTGACGTCGAATGGTCCAAGGAAACAGGTACCCTAAAAGGTCCTGTAAAAGGTCTCCATGAGATGTATATTCAATTTAGTCGTCCCACTGTTCTATGTCGGTACTACATGAGGAAAGGACTAAACCTTGGTCAGACAACAAGGTATAGGTCAAGATTGACAACGAAGAACTGGACGTATGTCTAATGAGTCCTCCGTTAAGTCCAACAGACAATAAGGGTAGAGAAAGTCTTAAAAGGTGTCAAACAACACTAGGTACGTCAGTTTCCGAAACCGTATCAATTATTTCGTCTTGAGAGAACGAAAAAACTGCTAGATCGTCTACAACCGTTAAACTAGAGACCAAGGAGACAGAAAAGATTTAGGTCGATCTTGTAGACCTTCAAGTACCAAGTGTATGACAACTTCGGACCGAACCTCTTAAAACTCGTAATGAAATGATCGCACACTCTACTCACGTTGACCATCGAACTCATAAGAGACCGTAACGGAAAGAAACTCTAACCTTACTTTGAGATAAAAGGTCGGGACACCGGTGACGACTAAAAGGTTTACTTTAACTTCTTTTACCTCTTTTGGTGATCCGGTAGGTCCATACTGGATTTAGTTTAGGGAATACTAATATCTCACCTTAACTGTTTATCTAAATTCCTTGATCTAGAGTATCTGTCTCACGGACTACTTGATACCTACCTCTAAACACTGTAACATGTCATCCGTCCTTAGTTCTGGTAGGGGGTTTTTTTCTTTACGTTTTTTCGTTTTACCGATAGACTTCTCCGGAATGTTTATCGACTCTTTTCTTCCTGTGTTTTTCGTTTCTTCTTTTCCTTTCTATATGGCTAAACTTACGTCTCAAGGTTTCTTATCGTTTCTCTCTATTCTTTCGGAAGGAGTCACTAGTTACGTTTCTTTTATCTCCTTTTGTTATCTTACCCTTTCTGATCTCTAGAGAAGTTCTTTTAATCTCTATAATTCCCTTGTAAAGTACGTTTCTACCCGTGTTATTTCCTGTCTTTACCATCCCTGGATTGTCTTGGTCTTCTATAATTCTTCTCCATCGTTCTATTGTGTCTTCTTGACATGTTTTTCCTAGAAGTACTGGGTCTATTAGTGCTACCAGACTAGTGAGTGGATCTCGGTCTGTAGGACCTTATACTTCAGTTCACTCAGAATCCTTCATAGTAATACTTGTTTCGATCATCTCACTACCTTAAGGTCAACTCGATAAAGTTTAGGATTTTCTAGTACGACCCTTTCACGATGTGAGTTATACGGTCGTTTAAACCTTTTGAGTCGTCACCGGTGTCCTGACCTTTTCCAGTCAAAAGTAAGGTTAGGGCTTCATTCCGTTACGGTTTCTTACGAGTTAACGTGTTAACGTGAGTAGAGTGTACGATCATTTCATTACGAGTTTTAAGAGGTTCGGTCCGATGTCGTTATGCACTTGACACTTGAATGTCTACAAGTTCGACCAAAATATTTTTCGTCTCCTTGGTCTCTAGTTTAACGGTTGTAGACTACCTAGTACCTTTTTCGTTCTCTCAAGGTCTTTTAGTAGATAAAGACGAAATAACAGATACGGTTTCGGAAACTGACACACCTAGTGTTGTTTGACACCTTTTGAGACTTTTTCTACTCTTATGGTCTGTCTCCTACTCCACCAACCTACCGTAGTAACTGAGCTACCTCCTCAAACTCGTTCGAGTCCCTCTACAACTACCTGTTCCTCAGGACCGTACGGCGTCAGGTATTCCAGCGTTTCTCAGTCTGTACTGACTCGGTGACTTGACTTGACCTGACTCGGTGACTTGACTTGACTTGACTTGAGCTCTTATTTACTACTCTTTGGAGTGTGACTATGCGTATATCGATAAATAGAGAGGTAACAACAACAGAAGGTACAATCATCGATGGAGAACAGCTGAGAGATATGCAAGTCGACGTCGTCTCGGATCTCATAAGATACCTGCCTCCTCGGACCGTCCAATGTCAGGTACCCCAACGTTTCTTACACTGAGCCTGACGTCGCTGAATGGTACGTGCGTAGTCTTATAGTTCCGGCATGTGTTTCGGACACGTGTCTGAAATATCTATGAAGTAGAGTCAATCTTCAGTCGGGGGGCGTTTTAAATTGATGAGGTTCAGTTAGAAGTCGGTACTTACCCGTACCGGAAAACGTCTTTAGGTCTTGGACTACCTCTCCGACTCAGACCAGGGGTGTAGACAGGTTATTGGGACGTTCGTACTGATACACCGAACATACTACATTAAACTAAACAATCTCACACTCACCAAATATTGGTAGTAAACACTCATTTAATGAATCGACATAAGAAGAAATACTGGTTGACTTCTTTGAATGAACTACCATATTATATTAAATAAGGACACTTCTTCACTCACTGGAAGTGTAGAGTCAGACAGAGGAAACTGAATGCTCGGAGAAATGTGCGTCCCTTTACCTGACACAAAATGGTGACGGGTGGCAAAAAACGGAAGACAAGATGATTAACACATATATTTATTCGGTCGGAAGACTCTACGACTACTTTTAATATAATTGTATGATTTATAGCTTTATTACGACGAACCATACATTGTTTTGTAGAAAGAAGATTTCCAGACGTTCACTGTAAGTTTGAAAAGGAGGGACATAACTGTCGGGAGAATCCATCTAATTTAGTTTATTATGATCAGGACAGAATGTCTTTTTTGTTTTGTTTTGTTCTCTACTGGTCGTCAACACGTCTTCGTCCAGTGTCTAGTACATGGTTCTTTCTTTTGCCAATCTCTCTACACACCTTACAAACCGTATAACCCTAAATTTACTCAAATACGTTGAACGTCCGGAAGGGTCCACCGCGATCGCCATTTCGTGAGAGGACGGTTACGTCTTCTACATTCTCTACGGCCAAACTACCAACCCAGCCCTTCTAGGGGACGTTCTCCTATGCCGTTGGGTGAGGTCATAAGAAAGAATCTCTTAGGGTACTTGTCTCTTCGGACCGTCCGATGCCAGGTATCCCAGAGTTTCTCAGTCTGTACTGACTTCGCTGAATAGTACGTACGTCGAACGTAGTACGGAGTGAACCACTCGTCATTCCTGACTATGGACAACTCAAAGTTTGTACAAGATCCGTAACCAGCTTCATAACCTGTATGTCATCTAGTGAATCAGGACCGCTGTCAGAAAACTCCACCCGTAATAATAGTTACAGGAGTAAAATGTTTACTCTTCTTTTTCAATTCACTGTGCGGGTCGCAGTGCCTCCCGACCGTATTCCATATCTTAAACCCGCACGTGACATAAAAGAACCGAAGAATGACTTCCCTCGACTCCTCTGAAGTCTAAGTGATTTAAATCATAAAGAGTTCTACAATAGTAACATGGTAAGACGTAGACATTAGGACTTATTTTTACCATTAAAGGATCCGTAACAGAGAAAACCACATCCTGAAGATATCATTAAACAATAAAATCGTTCAAGGGTCCACTAAGGACGTGTGTAGGTCAAAACTTTTGGAGACCAAACAAAAGGTCGACAAGACCCACGTCGGTGTCTCCGAGAAACCACCGTCGTTATGTCACCTCACCCCACCCTATCCCATCCCTCTAATCTTAGACCGTGTACTCCGAGTCGGGATAAAGTTGGAGTTAGAGAGACTAAAAGAGAAAATATGCAACTCTAAAAAGTTACTCTAAAGTACGTTTCCCAGGTTTTCTATTTTTTTTTTTTTTTAACTTTTAGATCGGATCAGGTCAGAGGGAGGACGGAGGGGTAAAGTGTCTGTGTCTGATTCCGAGTCTCTATAACCTTACCGAAAGAGTTCCATTAGGTCAAATTACCTTTCTCACCTTGAACTGAGGAGTCGAAGGACTTGTAACCCAATGATGAGACAGTAGTAAGATATCCGTGACTAAACGTGATCAACGATTGAGGGACTTCTCGTCTAGAATTTTTAGTTATACTCCTTGTACACACCTATTTAGATCATTTACAGGGTCTTTCTGGACTCCATGGTCTTCTATTTTCCGACGTCCCTCAGTTATGTATCTACCCCTCGTCCTGTGTCAACCGGATCTTTGGTGTCTACAAGAAGACCTCGAGACTACCTAAACATAAGGTTCCCTTAATAAGACACGAAAGACTTAAAATGTCTTCTCTTCCTGAACCCCTGTTCTTCCCTTATTTTAGTCATACCTTCTTCTAAAACTCGTACGTTTACACGTGGTTCTGACCTTAGAGTTTTGACTGTTTGTCTTTATACCCTTTCTTCTTTCTTTTACGACCGTGTTACAATTTGCGGATTAATCTGTTAGAAGGGTCCTCCTTTCGGACTGGAAGTCTTCTTTCTTCGTCAGTGGATTTAGATTGATTTATCAGTCCCACTATCCCCCAGTTAGGGTGCCTTTCTTAGAGGAGTGATCAAACTCTTAGAGTAACGTAACCATTGAGATCATAGCTACGGAATCGGTCTTCATGTAACGAAAGGATGAACCTTCTTTTAGACGAATCTAAGTAGATTCGTTAGTCAGTATGGAGTGAAGACGAGGAAGTGTCCCTTTAGTCTCCTTTCAATACTACTCATAGTTCCCATCCAAATTTTCTAGACGTTGGAAAATGAAACGACCTACACCTTCCTAAAAGCCAGGAAACGAGAACGTAAACCCGCCAGTACCAAAACTTCTCTTTTTGACGGACACATTTACTACGGTTCTTCTCCTACCACAAAAGACCTGATATCGAATGTAAAGGTCTGACTACTACCAGACTCTTTCTCATAAAGAGTCTTACTACACGTATTCTCTCTCTTTATTCCCTAACTTGTACTTTAAGGTCCCTTCGTCTTATAACAGGTCTACCTGGACGTTTTGGTTTACGTCTTCCTTAACGTAAGGACTCACCTGAAATATTTAAGGTTCGACAATATATCTCGGAAAGTTATCTTGTTCGCCATGGGTCTGTTAAACATTTTTCTTTTACGTCATTTCCCTTAATCTTTACTATAAACACCTCATCCTACGACTATACTGTTACGATCTGTTGTCTATGTGTTTCTTGAATCTAAACATTTAGTTCCTCCTTTTCTACTACGGTCTCAACGGGGACTTTGTACGAGTCACTGACAACAATAAAAATTTTTAAGTCTTTTACACCTGAGGTCTTTGATATCTTGTTGTATGAGAAGGAATTATATGATACCTTATTTACAAGAAACTCGTGAATACTTTTTTCCTTTCATTACTGACGAACCTTAGTCGTGTCCAAAGGGTTCCTGTTTAATACTTTTTGAATAGCACACACACATAATAATATAACCATTCATTCACGGAATCGTTCCGTAAACTGTTTTACGAAATGTTATAAAAACGTGTCACCCAAAAAAAAAAAAAAAACCCACGTTTGACGTTTCGATACCCAAGAGTGACTCTGTGACGTCCTTAGAGAGTTCTCGTCGAAGATGTGATTCCGTTTAGTCAATCATGTCTCTCCGACCTGGGGAGTAGGGTGGTGGTGAACTTGGTCTCGTTAAGACGAAGATATATATAAATAAATAAACTTGTGTAAAATAAACTCATTTCAAAATAGCAATTCCTTGTTAAACCTTTGTTGATAAAGTCTACTGTTCTACGTCTCACTTCAGTATACAATATTATTAGTAAGTAATTTGTGACAAGAAGTTTGTAAATAACTGTGACTCAACGAGAGTTTGATTTCCTTCTAGAAGTATTGGACGACAGGAAAATAATTTTTGAGACTACTTTTGTAACTTGTATCCGAATGTTTCGTACGTCGATCCTTGTCACTTATTAGAAGATCTCTATTCTTAGTTCTTATTTTATTAGAGTAGTCTACTTTTACATCTGGTTTTGATTCTACTATTTAAAATTTCCGTCACAATCCGACGAGTCCGAAAAGATTGTTTTATTATATCTAACCCACCGAATCAAGAATACCAAGACCTTCAACACTTTAAGTTCTAGTTCCACGATCATCTAAACCAAGGTCCACACCCAACAGAAGGACCGAACGTCAGTAGACGGAAGAACGACGTAAAACTATACCGATTCTTTATCGAAACCACAGAGAAGAATATTTCCGTGATTAAGGTAGTACTCCCGGAGTGGGAACACTGGAGTAGATTTTGAGTAATAGAAGGTCACCGGGGTGGATAGTAATGTAACCCTAAATCCCGAAGTTGTACACTTAAAGACCACCCGTGTGTTTGAAGACCAAGTATTGTTTCCTATGTATGTGTGAGTATGTGTGTGTCAGACGACCATCTAATATCTTTTTTACACAAAAAGTATTTACGTCTTGAAGTATGGTTGAATATACATTTTCAGGACCTGAAATTTATTAGTATTAAATTTTACACTCCTCTTTTCACTCCTCTGATAAAAAACTTAAATATATAAAATCAACCTCCTATTAATGGTACTAACGAAACGGTATGTAGTTATAATTAATCGGTATCCGTGTACACAGGGGAGGTAGGACTCGGAAGGGGTGGGATAGGGAGGTCCAACAGTGTGACGTGACAGGAACCTACGAGACACAGTATGTAACCTGAGTCACCCTCTTCCTCTTCCACCGTACTGAAACTCTCTTATCGTAACTTTGTATAATAATAGTATACATTTTGTCTATTGGTCACCCTCAAACGATATGCTGTCTCCTCCGATTAAAAAAAAAAATTTTCTCGTGTAATAACATTAGATCAAAAGGGTCCAGTGTTGTCCGACTCCCGTTATTACTAGTGTTATTATCATTAATGACTGCTCAATGGAAATCGAACGGGTCCTGTATTAATACAAGGTATAGGAACCTGAAAGTTTAAGGAAAGTATTCAAGACCCTCGGGGAGACCCTGTGGAAGGTATATGAACATTTTCAGTGGACAGTCGAATATAAATCCCCACTATTATTAAGCGTAGAGTGCCCTAATAAGAGACCTAATGTCCTCAATCCAACACACTTCCGTATCCTTTGTTATTTTAAGTTGGGTGTTTTTTGCAACCCACCATGTCTTACCCGATTGAGAACATATGTTTACGGTGAGACGGGTGCATATGGGACGGCGTACACACTCACACACAGATACGGTTCAGCGAAGTCAAGATAGATTGAGAAACGTTGGGATCCCTGACATCGGGAGGTCCGAGGAGACAGGTACCCTAAGAGGTCCGTTCTTATGACCTCACCCAACGGTACGGGAGGAGGTTCTCTAGAAGGGTTGGGTCCCTCGCTCAAAACAAAACAAAACAAAAAAATTGGTGATCGTGGTAGACCCTTCAAGGTGGGACGGGGCGTCATGAGTGATTCAACGAGGAAGGTAGTCGTCGACTGGGAGTCGAGAGAAGGGATCGACCTTCAGCGGGAACCTCTCGGAGTGGGTTCCAATGTAGGGGAACCACATTGTCACTGTCCAGACATTATCCTGAAACTCGTCCTCCCATGTTTACGGACTTGAGGAGTAGGGGTGAGCCCTCTTGGAAATTCCGTAGTGGGTCAAGATCCAGAATCGGGACTTAAACCGACTTAGAACACTGACATTCTCGGGTAGAAGAAAAAGGGAGAAGAGTAGGTTGAAAGAAGGAAGGTAGGTTCCCATAATCAAGATTATCGTGCATGATTGTACGAAAGAAGTAGAAACAGAGTCTTAGACGAAAGTCCCCTTGGGTCACTGTAAAGGGTTAGTCGGTTTCCACCTCGTTTGAAAAATCTACATTAAAAGGGAAAGGAACTAGAAATTCATATTATAAATCATGTACACCCCTACATTCTCTTACCATATTAAGTAAATAAGCAAAGAGTTCACACGTAAGTGAGTGGCTCGTGATAATGTAGGAGATCTGTTTCTTTAGTGTACTGGGGTTCCTATTCAAAGACTAGTTACCTTCTTTTCTGTTCCCTTTTGTAAGTCTACAATCTCTTTTAGTCGGAGTACTATTCAACGTTCGACTACTATCATTCACGAGACTCGTAAATTCTCCTCCGTTGTTATCACACTGGACCTTACCAAACACTTTTAAAACTTAATCTCTGAGTCTTAAAACCTCGACCTGTACTAGAATCTTTAAAAGGTCGTAGTCTGGACACAATCTTCCACTCCATTAACTCAGGGTCTTTCTGGTTTATTGAAAGAGGTTTTAGTGTTTCGATTTCATTATCGACTTGGAACTTCCTTCCTTATTCTAATTCTGTCATCTATTTAGTGGGGTCCAAAAGTACCTGAGGGGTCAAAAGAAGTCTTATTTACAACTGACACCTCGACAGGTGTGAGACGTCTCCAGAATAGAAGTAGAACAGGCGTCCACAGTCGAGAACCCCTGGTAAAGATTATGTACGAGTCGTGGGACCCCAGACGTGTCATGGGGTCCTTACCCAGACTCCCAGGACAAACGAAAAGGTAGGCGGAAGTACGAACGGTACCGACCCCTAGGACGGACACTCGGACGGTGGACTAGGAGTCAAAGGTCCAGGACCCGAGTCGACTTCGACGAGACTTCGTTTTTGGTGTTTAGTGGAGAATTGTACTAGGACTATAATAAACTTTGAAATGTAATATCGAGGGGAGAAGACGTGAGCAAGGAACGAAACCACACCGTACTAAATTCATAGGGGTTGTCGAGGTACTATACCAAATGTTACCGTCATAAAGTCCAACTGAAAAGTAGTCTTCGAATCTTCCACTAAGTGTTAATATCACTGGTAAGGGAAGACCGACTCTAAGTTTCTATAGTCTGTTTCCGGCGTCTCCTCCTAGACACACAGAGAGAGAACTGGTTCTCGGGACTGGTTAGAACGTCTTACTTTACGTTACCCTTTTCGACTCTTTAAGTCATCCCACGAACTTTCTGTGAGTCGGTCTGAAGTCACCACGATGTGACCTTCGTTAATCTTAAAAAAGTTGTCAACCACTAAACGGTCATCAACCATTTACGAGATCGAAGTCGATGGTTCTGATTTAGAATCACATCTTTCCATACGCTATAAAAAATTTAATTTTTTTAGTAGATTCATCAGTAAATAATTAAATGGGACGTGGAATAAAAGTCGAGGATTAAATGTTTCATTTTGTCGTTAAGGAGTTTCGACTTTAATCTCTTTTTTTGGTAAGGACGTTGGGATAGTAATATTGTTTATGTTCAAAACATATTAGGGAAGGGTCGAAAAATGTAAAAGTACACCTGTTATTATTTCTGTACTATAAATAAAGGAAGTCAGTAAAACACGTAAAAGATAGAAATAGAAGGTAACCCACTGATACGACGTTAATTGAATTAGAAAGTGAGTCTTGACTGTGTGAGTAAGAGGACAAAAACTCGTAAATAACATAAAAATGAAAAGTATTAATATTTATTATAACGTCACTTGTCGGAGTAATATGTCGGAAAGGGTGTATGATGTAATAAAGAAGTCCTCATTAAGGAGTTTCACCTTAAAGGCCAAATTTTTCATGCTTAGAGGATTTTGTATGTACTTGAGGTTTTCCCTACATGGTTAAATATGAAGGAAACTCATAATGACATCATCCATTAATAATTATTAGGATAATGGTTTTTATACAAGGTATAAATAAAATATTAGGGTTTGGTCAAGACAAATTCCTTTACAACTAATTTCTTCTTTATAAAGGTCTTTTAAAAGGTAACCTATCCTACTGTTAAAAACGAAGTTCCGTATAAAATTTATAATGTCCTGTTAGTAGGATCGAGGTTAAATGGTGAATTTCTTTTATTCCTTACATATAAAAAGTTCCTTAAAATGTCGTACATGGCTTTTTAGTATACTATAAAAAACAAATGAGACACCATATGTGTCCAAAAGGAGTTGACGTAGTCTCATTATTTGTATATTTAAATTTTATAAATGACTTCTAAACAAGACATATTCCGTAATCCCCCCAATCCCTCTCATTTCTTGTCACGTAAAGATGATAGACTGTTGTCTTTTAGTAGTGTAACGATAATGTCAATCCCTCCAGTAAAGAAAGTAAATTCACCAAACTTATGTTAAGAATTAAAAGATCATACGAATATACCTTTGTTAACACCGTAGGAATTTCTTAAAGACACACTCAACTAAGACAAGTTCAGTGAGCTCAACGTGAAGAGTTTTTATGAGTAGTCCCTTGAAGAATAAAAGTACCACATGACTATTTCGACACGACCGGTAACTAGAGAGGAACAAAGGTATGGACGGAAAGAACAATTGTAACGATCTACCTTAGATCACTGATCTTCTGTGTCTATAGTTTCGTTAATGTGGTTCCCTCAGTACTATATTTGGTCTGAGTCCAAAAAAAAAAAAAAAATTCTAAACAAAAGTAACAGACTGTGTACGTGAAAAATTTTAATTTGAAGAATAAAACATAACCTCATATCGACTAATTGTTACGTCACTATCAAAATCCACCTATCAAAATCAAGTCGGTATGAATATGTACATAAGTAAGAAGAGGTTTGAGGGGAAGGTAGGTCCGACGGTGTATTGTGACTCGTCGCAAAGGAAACGATATGTTATCCAGGACCAACCAATACTTATAAAGAAAAGAACTACACCTGGTAAAAATTTCAGAAATAACCCAAACAATGTTATAACGAAGACAAAGTACAAAACCCAAAAAACCGAGGCTCCGTACACCCTAGGAATCGAGGGACTGGTCCTTAACTTTCACGTGGGGGAGGCAACCTTCCCCTTAAGAATAGGTTACCTGGTGGTCCCTTCAAAGGTCTGAGTTAAAATTGGTTAATTAAAAGATGAGAGAAAATTGAGCAAAAAGACATAAGGTCTATTATTTGATCCTTTTCTCAGAAAGGTCCTTTCTTTCAAAACTTCATGGGAGGTTTGAAAACCACAGTTCCTAATCCTTGTCACTTAATTTAATGAATCTAGAGTACAGATCCAAAAGGGGGGGTTTTTTTAGTGTCTCCCGGGGGATTTGGTCTACGACTTTATATAAGTGGACAACTTCGAGTCTTAACAGAAAATTGTCCTAGACCTTTTGTAGGTGTACAGGGAAATGGATATAATACACCATAATTGTAGGGGGTCTCGTTTAAGTGGAATCACAAAATTAAATCTAGTACATTGTAACACGTACTTATAATGAAGAATGCTTAATCATTAATTTTAAAAGGAGATTTACATATGATAACACTGAAATTATAAGAAGAAAGACTTCTCTCCTTTTACATTTAGTCTACTCCTCGTCAATGTTACGTTGTAAGTCGATGACCGACCCTCTCCTAACTTCTCCCTTTACTTTTTTTACATGGTTCTGAAGATCGGGAATCTAAATTAATTTTCGACGAGAAAAACAAACGGAAAAACCGCACCGACGTCTAATTATATAAAAAAAGTAAAAACATATTTTAATTTTTACAGGTAACAACGAAAAATCATCTATCTTTTTTAAAATTTAACCAAAGACTTTATTAGGAAGTTTGGTTATTGGTTAGTAAAACTTTTTTCTTTTTTCCCATTTTGTTTGGATTTCGTTGAACTGAATTTTTAAGGATTTTTCAAAAGTAAACTGAAGAGGATTAATAACTCTTATAGAGATCACTAAATCAGAATCGAAAAATGTTTCTCGGTTAAATAAATGATCATCCTTTCCAAACCTAACAGAGTTACATCGTAAAAGAATAAGTGTGAATATCAATTTTACGGTCAAAAGAATTAGAACAAAAGTACTGGTAGATAAAGGTGGATTTTACTTCGAGTAACATGAGACTAAGTCAGTTAATAACACGAACAACACCATAAACAACTCGAGGAAGGACAACCGTGTTCAAACTAGGGACCAGTCCCTTGATCTAGAACGAACGACGTTGATTCTAGGGTGTGCAACGTTGATTCTGGACCTTGTTAGTTTATTTATTTTTCGTTTGCTTATTTTTTGTTTATTCCTGTGACTTCGAGTCTGGAGTCTGTCCCTCTCGACTTGACCATCTTCTAGGTTTAAAAGTATGGAAGATTAGAGAACAATTTTGTAGTGTTTCCCCGATTAAACTGGTAGCAGATACCTACGTCTGAATCGAAAAATAATAGACATCTTTAAGATTTAACCTTTCATTTGTTGTGTACCTACATTTCAAAGACAAAAATTCACATCTAAAAGTACTAATTAGTCCGTACCACTCTGGTTGTCAAGTCCTCTACTAACCGTGACTTTTCTAGTAAACAACGTCAAAGAGATTTCTCTCTCGTGTCGGGTCGTGTGTTCCGGTGTACTTCTTCGTGATCCCAACTCGTCCTCCGACTCCTTCGTTCACCTTTCGGACCCGTTCTCGGAAATGACAACAGAGGCCCCCTTTTTACTCGTTCCGTCCCATTCTTCCGTATTCTAACCGATAAACCTTATTAAAGTAGTAGGGACCCACATCCCTGAGAAAACTTAACAAACTATGGACCAGGACTCTACTAATTCTGTCTCCTTTATAACTAGACGTTACATTTTCGGACCGTCTCCTCCACACATACAGCCCCACCCCACCCCTCCACCCTAACCAACCAAACATATACAGTCAACACGAATATCCTCCAAGTAAACGAAAACTTTCATTAATTGACCGGGACCCTTCCCGTCAGAAGGGGACCAATCGTTCCGGGGTCTACGGTCTCTGAGTTCTTATGTCTTTTATATCAATTGTGTTAGAAAGACAGTTCTTTGTACGTAAAACAAGAAAACCCTCTACCCCGACGAGAAATTCTGTCTGTCAAGACTAATAGTTCTGATGTTGACGGAAACTACTTCAAGAATCAAACCAAACAAAAACGAATTCGGTCTCGTAGCAATATATTAGAACAGAGAGAAATCAGTTCTACGATTTATAAGGACCTCGACATATAGTAAACTTGAAACCGTTATTGAACTCGAGAGGTTTATTTTCACTATTATATTTGGAGGTTTTATGTATATAAAGATACTGATCATTAATGTAGGGGTGTCAATCTTCCTACCCAAACAATTAGATCAAATCCTTTTTATCGTATGACTCACCCTTTTTTTGGAAATTCATCTGATGTATAATGTTATCCAATATGAATTCTTCATGTGGTTATTCTAGTATAAAACTTTAAACCTTTTTAAAAACAATATTTTTGTCAAGGTGCTGAGGGGACCGTTAGGTCACCAATTCTGAAGTGGAAGGTTCCGTCCCCGATGTCTGGACTGGGAACCAGTCTCTCGATTCTAGGGTTGTACTGAGCACCGATTTTTTGGTTTTGTATTTTGTCTTAGTTATAATATTAAGTTATTTCTGAATTTTTTTTAGGTACAATTTTTTTTTTAGAATTTGTTGATTGTCAAGGTTGTTTACTTACCGTCCCGGAGTCAATCGGTGGAAAAAGTATAAATTGGGTTTATATCAATTTGAAACTTAAGACCCGGGGGTGTTAAATTGATCGATTTTAAAACTCTCCTCCTTACAAACAACATACCCTCTTCTCTTTCTACCTACATAAACGCCTTTCGTAGGGATCGATACTTTGTCTGTAGTAATCCAAAATATGACTGAGATCATTATGAAGAGGGTGTTTGAGGTCGTGTTGGATTAGGTCGGATTACATTCATTTTGGTACGTATATCAAGAGGAGGGTAAGAGTCAATAGGTTAGCGGGAACGATGAAGAATGTGGGTCTTTACATGGGTAAGTTAACGTGGACGAAACTTTCGTAATAAAGAGGAAAGGAAGACTTAATTGGAAGTAGGTAGTTGGTAGTACACGAATGAGCACAGACTGAGACACTAGGGTACCTGACATCGGGCGGTCGGAGGAGACCGGTACCCTAAAAAGTCCGTTCGCATAACCTTACCCAACGATAAAGGAGAAGGTCCCCTAGAAGGACTGGGTCCCTAGTTTGAGAGTAGACGACGTAGGGTCGTAACATCCGTTAAGAAATGGTGAACTCGTATCCCTTCAGGTTAGTTGTAACATTACCTCGCATTAATCTACAATCCCCTTTTCGTGGGAAGAGTTTGATTTGGTGTGTTTTTATATTTTAAAATGATTAGAGGAATGGGAAGGTTTCATAAACTCAAATTCTTCTCCTATGAACACAGGATTTATTTTGCAGTCACCTCCCTTCTCCACTTCACAAATAGAAGTTGTTACCTTATACATTCCATGTGTACAGTAATATATTGAGGACTGTCCCTTGATAGTTCATTCGTACATTGTTGAATGATTATTGTCTGGGAGGGGACTCCGAGGAAACGTAGGATTAACAATTTCCGAGACTCTTTAAGATATCACACTTTTGGTCAAATTGGTACTAGTCCAGTCGAAGGATTATGATCAAGATAAAAGGTGTCACAGAAGAGAAAAAGAGTCAGATTTATTTGTACAAAAGATTCTCTCGGATTGAAAAGGTATTATCAACGGTACCACGTGCACACGATTAAACGAAGTCATCACAGACTGACAAACGTTGGGGTGCCTGAGATGGGGTGGTCCGAGGAGACAGGTACCCTAAAAGGTCCGTTCTTATGACCTCACTCCACTGTAAAAGAAGAGGTCCCCTTGAAGGGTTAGGTCCCTATCTTGGGCCCAGAGGGTGTAACGTCCGTCTAACAAATGTTAGACTCGGTGGTCCCTTCAAAGGCACCATCTCAGTTTCCTAAAAGTTCCTCCCCGATTCTCGTCTCCCTGTCGACGACAAAAATTTCCTCCTACCAGTACCATTTTCCTTATGGAATCTCGACACCCTTATTATTTAAATTACACAGAATTGTTAATACATTATACTCCTGATACAATTGGTCACCGTCGGACATATGTCCCTCTTCCTCTTCTGTTGAGTCACGCCTTTGACTTCATGTCTAACCCAACAAATCCGTCGTTATGTTATAGTTTAGGTAGAAGGTTCGAACGATCTCTATTGGGTATCCGCTGACTCCGCGGGTTTGTAAGAGTCGCCGAGAGACCTCAGGAATCAGACTTTAAGTCGTTACTTCTTTGAGAAATAAACCGTTCCTCCCCTAGAATCAAGGGATGGTCCGCTTTGAGTGTAGGGGACGTAACCTTTGTACCTAAGAATTGGTGACCCGGGGATCCCTTCAGTGGTCGTGATTTCTTTAAGACGAATCTTTCTGGGGATACGGTTACAAGACAAAAATAGGAAGTGGTACTCCCATGATCAGTAAACTCCGAACAATAACACTTGATCTACCGGAGTAGATCAAAAAAGAGAGTTTTTCCGTCCGAACCTTTGATCAAATGTCTAGTAAATGCACACCCGATGGTTTTTCCGTCCGAACCTTTGATCAAATGTCTAGTAAATGCACACCCGATGGTAAACAATGTCTCTGTTCTTGCAGTGACTTTTTTCAGTACGGAAGAACATTAAAAGTAAAAGACTAAAGTATACTCCAGTTCATCAATTTTTCGATTATTTTATCACATTTCTCACTCTCTCGAGAACCGAATGTGAACGAGGAATTTTACTTTTTTGTAACATATGTTCAAGTAGTTTGCTGAGTAATTGGACTGTCAATAATCAGAAAGAGACAAGAGTTATCAATGAATGTGAAAAGGAAAATGGATGTAGGAATATTTGAAGAACATTACTTCTACATTCTTCTTTATATTGTTGTTGTTTTGGGTGTTATTTTGGTTCCCCTTTTTTTGTGGAAACGTAAGACTTTGTATTCTTAAGATGGATTAAATTTTAAAGACGGTTATTAAAGTGGTCTTCTTACACGGTTTATTCACTTATAAAAATCAAGGTACTCGATTTGTCGTCTATGTCTAGACACTAACCTCGATTTGTTAGACAATCGATTTATAAAATTTTAGTACTTATGGCAAAGGAGGATTATGTGTCGTAATTTAGGAAAAGACTCGACTCTAATTAAAATAGTCATTTAAGACAAAACCAAATAAAAAGGGGGAGACCACCTATCAAGTGATCAAACAACTTTTCCTACGATTGGAAAAGTTGATCGGTTACCTATGACACCACCCATTAAGGACAAAGACATCTGTAAGTCAACTGTCGATCAGATGTTATCGGACAGCAAAACTGGACTCAGAACTTAAAATAGTAGACATAGTACCAAGAACAGTTTCTTAACGTAAAACTTTCCTTCGGCAAATATTGAGGTTTTGTTATAATTAAGGAAGAGGAATAGTAACAGTAAGAGATAGACTACTCTTTTCTAGACTCTCTACGAAGGAATTAAACCGTACTATAGTAAGATTTTAGAATTTATTACAACAGTATGTTTAACTATAACATAAGATAACTCATTGAGTTATGAAAAAAAACATAAACAAACTGTTTTACTCAGTAACTAATTTATGACACTAAGTCAATAAAGACTTTTTATTATTTTGACTGAAAGAAGAGATCCAAACAAATTATTCTTATTAAATTTAACGTTTTCTCAATGGGAGTCCTCTGAGGACGGTCAAGAAAGATAAAATTACTCTCGTACTTTATTATAATTTCTTTTGATCCTGTTTGACACCCTTTAAAAGATGGTTTAGTATTTTAATAGTTTACGATAGAATCAGACGAACCAAACGATATTGTTTTGCATTATCTGACCCACAAAATATTTGTTATCTTTACATAAAGAGTGTCAAGACCAATGATCCTTCAGGTTCTAGTTCCGTGTTCGTCTACACCACAGACCATGGACGAAGGACCAAGTACGACCCTCTCCTACTCTCATGAGAGACCTCAGAAAATATTCCCGTGATTGGGAATGTATTCTCGAGGCGGAAATACTGGCTTAATGGAAAGTTTTAACGGTGGAAGTTTGTGGTAGTGTGACTCCTAATCCAAAGTTGTATACTTAAGACCCCCCTCACCCCTGTGTTTGAAGGTCAGGTATCGTTTATGTTTTATTCTATAATACATTTAACATAACAGTTAGTTAGAAAAGAAGTTTCGATAGATGTCTGAAAGTTAAGTGAATTTTAATGAAGAATTCGAGAGTCAGTACCTCTGTTTTCATATAAAATGACCCTAGAAACCAGAGTTCTTCAAACATTAAACCACAAAACAAAATGACTCCCCACACATACACACATCGAGGTGTCTAAGGATGAAACTTCAACTAAGATAATAGATAATTACCGGACCACCGAACTAGACTAAAAACACTAAACATCATGTCTAGACACCAGAATCCCAACCTCTGGTATGATATTATATCTACAAGGACAAGTGGAAGACATGGTACGTAAGTAAAGGATGAGTTAAGTATATTTTGTGACATTTACGTTGGTAAAAATCTGAGTGAGAAAAAACATAAAGACGGAGAGTCTAAGTTGTGCGCGAATTTTGACGGAACAGGTTTCTTCCGTTCACCGACTCCAATTCTTAAGTCCACCGTCTTTATTTGGGTGTATGAATACCAGTTAGATACTGTTTCTTCACTTCTTATATGTTACCTCTTTCTGTCAGAGAAGTTATTCACCATGATTCTTTTGACCTATCGGTGTATATTTTCTTGTTTTAACTTTCTAAAAGAGTGTGGTACTTTTCTTTACTTGAGTTTTACCTAATTTCTGGATTACATTATGACTCCTCATGATATTTTGAGGATCTTCTTTTATATCCGGCTTGTGAGACTACATATAGTGTCGTTATAGAAAACCCTAGGTAGAGGATCTGATTACCCCGATGGGACCCCCAAGTCACTATTTCTTAGTCGGACGGTTGCGTCGTCTACACTCAAACTGGAGACCCAGTCCTTCTAGGGGACCTCTTTCTTTACCGTTGAGTGAAGTCATAAGAACGGACCTTTTAGGGTACCTGTCTCCCCGGACCTCCCGATGTCAGGGACCCCAGGTTTTTTTAGTGTATACTCAATCACTGATTTGTTGTCGTTGTTGGTGGATCTGATTACCTTTATTTTTGTCTTTATTTGTACGACCTGGATTAATTTGAATTTTCGAAAGTGTGTCCTTTCCTTTGACATTTGTTTTGTTTTTCTGTTGGATACATTACCTTCTTTTATAAACACCTACTACACTATCTGTTCCTTAATTATAGATTTATGATGTTTGTCAAATATGTCGAATTATAATTTTTTTTTTGGTTGGTTAGCTTTTTACTCGTCTTCCAGTTTTGTCTGTAAAGAGGTTTCTACCCGTTTTCCGGGTCCTTTTCTACGAGTTGTAACGATTAATGATCTCTTTACACTTAGTTGTGATGGAGTGTTGTCAGTGTCACCGGTGGTAGTTCGTCAAATGCTTATTGTCGGAACCTCTCCCACATCTCTTTTTCATGAGGAAGATGTGACATATACCCCTACATTTAACTATGTACCTCTTGTCATACCTTCAAAGAAATTTTTGACTTTTATCTCGATAACGTACTGGGACGTTCGGGTGAGGACCCGTAGATAGGTCTCTGGTATTAAACTTTTCTATGTACGTGGTGTCACGAGTGGCGTCGTGATAAATGTTGTCGCTCCTACACTTTTCGTCGGATTCACGGGTGGCTGTGACTTACCCACTTTAGTCCACACCATGTATGTGTGTTATCTTATAATCGGTATTGTTCTTATTTTATTGCGGTAAACGTCGTTGTACGTACCTAAATGTCTAATAGAATGATTGACTTCATTCGGTCTGTTTCTGTTTCGGTCTGAAGATACACCTTAGACTTTTTTTATTTTACTATGTTTACTTGAATATATGTTTTGTCTTTATCTAGGTGTCTATCCTTTGTTTTAATACCAATGGTATTTCTTTTCCTCTCCTCCCTATTTAATCCTCAAACCCTAATTACCCCGAAGGGACTACCGAGTCTGTCTTTCTTAGGTGGACATTACGTCCTCTAAACCCAAGTCAGAGATCCAACCCTTCTAGGAGACCCCTTCCCTTACCGTTGGGTGAAGTTATAAGAACGGACCTTTTAAGGTACCTGTCTCCTTTGACCATCCTATGTCAGGGACCGTAGTGTTTCTCAGCTTGTACTGACTCGTTGATTACGTAAGTCCTAATTGTATATGTGTGACGGCGACGACGACGATTCAGCGAAGTCAGCACAGGCTGAGACACGCTGGGGTATCTGCCGTCGGTTTGTCCGAGACGACAGGAACCCTAAGAGGCCCGTTCCCTCACCCGACGGTAAAGGAAAAGGTTACGTCCTTTCACTTTTCACTTTCACTTCAGCGAGTCAACACAGGCTGAGAAACGCTGGGGTACTTGACATCGGATGGTCCGAGGTAGGTACTCTAAAAGGTCCGTTCTTATGACCTCACCCAACGGTAAAGAAAGAGGTCTCCTAGAAGGACTGGGTGCCTAGCTTGGGCCCAGAGGGCGTAACGTCCGTCTACGAAAGGACATTTAGTTGACGTTAAGTTAATTTTAAGTTTTTTTTTTCTCCTTAAGTCCGAGACGTCAGTCACATGTACTCGAGTTCGGGGTTTAGTAGTCGTCAGGTCCACGCGTGGATGCGTCCCGTAAATTAGAGAGACACATTCTGAGGAGTATACGTTTTACAATTCATTGTTGTATTGTTTCGGGGGGAGGTAATGTGAGATTCAAAGGATTTTTAACTTAGTTCACTTTACGTTCCCCGAAAGAAAATACTCTAATTACTTTACTCTCGTTCCCGATCGTCCTTCCAAAGGATCTTGCCCGTCCTCCCCGGAGAAAAAAGGAAACCCGAGTAATGGTGAGAGTCAGAGACCCACGGACAGGAGAGTGACCGGGTACACATCTTGTGTTAGTCTTCACATATCAACAAGAGGGTCCTGAACCCTTCGACAAGTGTCGAACAATTCAATTGTCGAAGAGTTTCCTCGTCTTTGTAAAATGGTGGTCGGAAGTCCGGTGGAAAATGCGGAAATCGTCCCAACGTACTTTATCTGACTTATTCCCCATTGGTTCTCATCTCTAAAAAAAAAATTATGTAGTAACTGATAACGAAAGAGAAGAGTCAGACATAAAAGTCCCTCTTTACTCTCCGAAACCATGAAATTAATAATGTAGATAATCTTATTAGATCGACAGAAGTTACGTGTCGTCAAAATTTTGAAGAAGGAATAAGTGGTATAAACCTAAATAAGGACTACAATAAAAAGAGTTTCTACAATAAAAAGAGTTCAGTAACATCGTCCTCCAGACATGATCTTCGTAAGGTTTCAATTTGATTTAGGAATTTTAGGATCATGGTTATTATTGGTATTATTACACTTTTGATATTAAACGAATTATGGACAATTATGAATTGTATAAGTAGTAAAGTAAACTATAGGGGTAGTCAGGAGTGTCTATGACTATACAAAATCTCTTTTTTGACTCAAAGTCTTATAGGGTAGTTATAAAGGTAAAAGTGTTCATATAAACTGGAGTTTCAGTGTAAGAAGATAATATTTGTGACATACTACTGGGTCAGTGTTTAAAGTTGAAAGGAACACACTCCGATATACTTCTATAGGATAGTAGATATAGATTTTGATTTTTGTTTTTAATAATAAATAGACGAATAGACCAGAGTCTCGAAGGATGAACCCACTGTAGTAGAGTACGAGTCTATAATTATGTTACTGAAAGGTTTAGACTAAAATATTTGTATAAATATCTGATGAATTCTAAAACAATCAAACGAAACCAATCTACGTTCTAATATAGAACTACTGATATTACGACGGTTTGTTAGGGAATTCGGTTTCCTTCCCGTTTCTAAACGACACTGATGAACCTATACTAAGACAGTTTGGTCTTAAAAAAAACGGAAAACGAACTATCTTTGGACTATGTTAAAGTCTTAGTAGTCTCTATTAATTAGCTTTTAGGAAAAAGAAAACGATACTTTTACTTTATCAAAGAATCCTCTGTAACACTCTAGCAAGGGTCAACCAGACCTCGGAAGAGGGGTGTGGGATAAAGGACGGAAATGTCGAGACACTTTTTAATCGTGTTTACTTTCCTGTGTCTCTGTAGACGGAAGGACAAGAGTCAAGGTATTCACTGTGAAGACACCCTACGTCAACAGGACTATAACCACCATCCTTCCCCTTAGGTAAGAAGTAATAACTTTTATCGAAAAGTAAAAGTAACTTTTACTAACACGCAGTGTCTTTTCACCCTCGAACCTTACTTCTTACACAGTCCTATTTAAATCGAAAACAGAAAGGACGTTAAAGTTAAACCTATAACAAACGTCCTACTAGTGACAAGTTGAAGTCCTGGTTCCTCTAAAACGTTCCCCACCCTTAGCCGTGTCCACGTGACCTGTCACTTGTTAGTCTATGTCAAGTTAGTTACCGACCAAAACAGACAGGAACGTCCTCCCGAAAAATAAGAGAAGGAGTGTACGGGGATAAAAAACCCAGAACGACACACTATTTATTATTCTAGTTCCCTGACCTGTGGTTCTAAGACCGGAACCAAGTTGGACTATTTATAGTGAGATTGACATATGAAAGAACGGGAGAACGACACCAAAAGTTTTCGTGGTAAAAGTAAAATCGTCTATTTATGTATCCTTTTTTTTCACATTATGGAAAACTCAAATTTTCTCATAAATTTTATAAATTATATATACATATGTGTGTATATGTGTTTGAACTTAATAACTGTAAACACGTCCTCTAGACTTAAATCCCTGTTTAAGAATCTGAAGCTTTCTATCTAGTTCCAGTTTGTTAGTAGTCTTTCGGTGACTTAAATACCTTTCAACTCATATCAATTCTAATAGAGTAATATCCACAAGGTTATGAGGTTCAAAGAAACATGTAAAAGTCAGAAAATAATCCTTCTACTTTTTCTTACCATTATGACTAACATCTCTTACTGTACAAAAACGTATTCATTTTAATCCCCACTTCTACCTGTACACTAACTTACTATCTAACTACCGATCACCAATGGTTGACAATTGGAAATGTTTTGAACCACAGTATTTTAAACGTCTGAACAGTGTCTCAACTTTTTTTATACCCTTACAATATCAAAACCTGGAAATAGTGCAGTCACCGTTGAGATCTCAATTCCGATGATAATTTATAAAATCGTTATCATAAACAGATATATAAGATATCTTTAGTAACGTTATATTCTATACATTTAACGAGATTTTTCTCGTCTAAACCAGTTATTGGTAGTTGAACGTCCAAAGTTGGTCTTAGGGAAAGTCATTTATGTTAGAAGTGAAAATTTTTTACAGATTAAAAATAACTATTACAGAAATACAGATGAAAGTTATATCGTACGATAAACATGTAACCTTTACCTATGTTTACTTAATAAATTTATTTTTATTAATATCAAAGAACTTATTCTTATAAAGTCTCTAAATTATTACTAAAGGTAAACCTTTCATTAAAGTTAAATACACGTATTAGTTGTTAGACGATTCCATCTGTTCTACAAATCAAAAGGTCATCCTTCAGTTGTCAAATCCTTCAATTCACTGATTCCAGAATCCCACTCAGTTTTAGTCCTGTGTCAACTCCTAAGGTGGTTACGGGAGGTCAGAGTCGAGGTGGGGACTTTTACTTGTGTACCTTTAAGTGGGAACTTATTACTGAAAGATCAATTGAAGTTCATGTTATCCAGTAAATTTTAAGTATCGATGAGTCACTTTCATGATAATAGAAGTAAAACGTCTATTTCTTTGTGTTCAAGTCCTTAGTTTGAAAGTCAAAGGGACCAAACCTGTCACAACTGTCTGTTATAATTCTTGTCAAAAAGTCCTGAAGGGACCACCAGGTCACCGATTCTGAAGCACGAGGGTCACGTCTTTCGGACCCAAGTTAGGACCCAGTCTCTTGATCTAGGGTGTAGGACATTGATTATGGGACGTGTCAGTACATTTATTTGTTCATAAAAAATTGTTCATGTCAAAAACAAGAAAAAACTAAGGATCTAAGACCTTGTCACATCCCATACTTGACACCACAACCTCTTCTGAGAACTCTCAGGGAACCTGACGTTCCTCTAGGTTGGTCAGGTAAGATTTCCTCTCGTCAGAACTCACAAGAAACCTTCCTGACTACGATTTCGACTTTGAGGTCACGAAACCGGTGGAGTACGCTTCTCAACTGAGTAACCTTTTCTGGGACTACGACCCTCCCTAACCCCCGTCCTCCTCTTCCCCTGCTGTCTCCTACTCTACCGACCTACCGTAGTGACTGAGCTACCTGTACTCAAACACACTTAAGGCCCTCGACCACTGCCTGTCCCTTCGGACCGTACGACGTCAAGTACCCCAGCGTTTCTCAGCCTGTACTGACTCACTGACTTGACTTGACTTGACTAATCTTCAAATGTTGGAAAGGTTCTTCTGACGAAAGGGGAGAAAAGGAGGAACACAACAAGTCAAGTCAAGTCAGCAAGTCAGCACAGACTGAGGAACACTGGGGTACTTAGCGTCGTGCGGTCCTGACGAACAGGTAGTGGTTGAGGGTCTCAAATGGGTTTGAGTACAGGTAACTCAGCCACTACGGTAGGTCGGTAGAGTAGGAGACAGCAGAGGAAGAGGACGGGGCTTAGGGAGGGTCGTAGTCCCAGAAAAGGTTACTCAGTTGAGAAGCGTAGTCCACCGGTTTCAAAACCTCAAAGTCGAAGTCGTAGTCAGGGAGGTTACTTATGGGTCCTGACTAGAGGGAATCCTACCTGACTAACCTAGAGGAACGTCAGGTTCCCTGAGAGTTCTCAGAAGAGGTTGTGGTGTCAAGTTTTTGTAGTTAAGAAGACACGAGTCGAAAGAAGTGTCAGGTTGAGAGTGTAGGTATGTACTGGTGACCTTTTTGGTATCGGAACTGATGTGCCTAGAAACAACCATTTCATTAGAGAGGTGAAAGGTTATACAACAGATCCAACCAGTATTGAAAGGAAGGTTCCTCATTCGTAGAAAATTAATTTTCGCAGAAAATTAAGGAACACTACCCTTATGATGTTTATGTACAAAAACAGGTTTCACACATTTTTATTCCAGTTTAAGACCAGTCCATTAAATCAAAAGGATGATTCCACTTCTAATTTTTCTTCTATTTGAATGTTAACGATTCTTCTATTATATTAACTTCGACCTCAAACCGTGTCCTAAAAACATCTCCCTACATTCTTTGGCTATGCCATTGTCATAGTCTTATAAAGACTCTTCCAGGTCATCACACTTACATTGACGATAATTGTTACGTTATTTTCGATGTGTACTGATATAAACTTCTAAACCTTTCCTTCCCATAAAAGAGGACTTAATAGCTGAACCTCAGGACACGTGTGTATATATCTGTCATCGATTTAAACAAAACAAAGGTAAAACTTATTGAAATCTCAATCATCAAGGATTAAAGAAACGTAAATTTTTTCTTTATAGACAATTTCGACCAAGTAACCTAAATAAATAAGGGAGGGGAAAAGGTCTACCACGAACTCATTTATTTATTCTGGTTCTTTTTACCATATTATATTTATACGTCTGAGTTCCTTATTGGATCGAAATAACGTGTCACTTAGAAACCGAAACTCGAAGAAATGTCTACCCGGTTTTTCACCGTTCAAGTGACTTGAAATTATCTTTATAAAAGATTTCTAAATGTCGTCCGTGAGAGTCACTAGAGTACCTTTATTATAAGTTTTCGTGAAAAGTCTCTATATTAGTATAGGGAATAGGTGGATCAATAAAAATTATTTTAGTCTTCCGAACGACAATTTTACATTGTGTCGTTTTCGTTTAGACTCCTGGATTCGATTTGATAGGTGTCTAGACCACCAGAGGATATTAGGTTCCTGTCTTGACCTCATTGGTTGAGTCCCTTATATCCAATCGTACAGGGGTACGTTAGAGTAATTATGGAGTTAAAGTTTACAGAGTCTGTTCAAAAACAATGATTCTTCGATCTGTCATCTACACCTCCACTATGGGAGATTGACAACACTCGTCTCTCTCTGGTGATTCTAAACATCTCTTTCTCGGTCCTGTGTTTAGAGAACCGAGGTACTGTCGTCGAGAACCCGTCTCTCCAATAGGTCGTCTTGGTTCGGTCGAATGGGACACCGGATGTCGGTGTCGGTCAATAATGTGGTCGAAAGGGTCAGTGGTCAGGAACCGAGATCGAGCGGACACAGAGACCGTATAGATGAAGTGTAGAGGAGACCGAAAAACCGGGAACGACGGGAAGTGTCGTGTCAGAACCTAGTATCTGACTTGGTTCTCGGTTAAGGATAAAGAGGTTATGGTTGAGAGTGAACTTGAACCGAATAAGATAGAACGGTTGTAAACACTCTCGGTCCGTCCTGTTTTCAGTCCGACCCACTACCAGACTAGATTAGATACTGTAACCGGTACCTAAACTTGAACATACGACATCTTTATGTGACTTAAAAAATCGTGACTCCCCGAGAGAACTTTCCACTCTTCCAGTAGAACCCTCTCGTCACTGATCTGTCACGACTCGTGTCTGCCACCGTCCCGACCGACTGAGACAGATATGTACCGACTAGGTCTAGTGTTTCGGTACAGGTGATAAGGTCTCGAGTCTCAAAAAAGACTGATTCGGTTTGGTCGGAAAATCGGAAAACGGGAAACTTTAAGTGTGACAGTATTTAGGTGTCTGAAAGTCACGTAGAAGTATATTAGGTCTGATTTCCATAATTGTACATGTCTATCGGACACTTAGTTTATACGTGGTGTCTACACGTGTCAAAAAACAAATTGTTTTGTTTTGTTACGTCTCGAACTTAACTGCTAATTAAACCCTTTCAGTACTAAAGTATAAATTTAGACGTAAATATCCTAAAGAAATTTGAATCCATACGGTGTAACTCGGAGTATAAGGGTACACTGTGTTCGTTAACATCGACCCACCGAAACCGGGGAAAATTTAGTCTGTATGTGCGAGATCAAGGGGTAGGGGTGGTGGATGAGAAAGGGATTGCACCCTAAGTTCTTAGTCAACGGTAAAAACTGCGACGGAAGTTATAATGTCAGAAAGTGAACGAATCTAGTGGAAGGTTCAGACTTTGGTAACTTTCACTCGGTGACCTTCAATAGGTAGGACGTTCAAAATGACACCTCCCAGACTTCCCGGTGTATGCACCAGGGTTGGAACCATCAGTTCTTAATCTAAACCGACGGGTCGAAGTGTAAGTCCTGATAAATAAAGAGAGGACTATATAGAATGAAAGGTGTATAGATATCTAAGTACAAAATTTTTATTAATTCATATTATTACTTACGACGACGACGACGATTCAGCGAAGTCAGCACAGACTGAGGTACGTTGGGGTATCTGTCGTCGGGTGGTCCGAGGGGGTAGGGACCCTAAGAGGTCCGTTTTTGTGACCTCACCCAACGGTAGAGGAAGAGGTTACGTACTTTCACTTTTAACTTTCACTTCAGCGAGTCAGCACAGGCTGAGAATCGATGGGGTACCTGACGTTGGATGGTCCGAAGAGGTAGGCACCCTAAAAGGTCCGTTCTCATGACCTCACCCCACGGTAACGGTATATAATTTATAGATGGACGATAGATATAGTTTAGTTTATATAAGTATACGAACTAAAAAAAGGTGACCATTAACCAGACATGCTTCATAGTCCTTAGAACTATACACATAACGAAATACTACGGTAAGAAGTTTAACAGAAAAGAAAAAATTTTTTTATTTGTAATCTTTAAATGAGGATTTAATGTTGAGAACCTATCACTAAAACCGTCCCACCAACTATTTTCAGGTGACGGATAGAACTTGGACCGAAACTACTCTGTTTCAGAATAGATAGTTCAAGTATGTATACTAAATTTTGTTTAGTCTGTAAAGTACATTTGTACATTAAAGTAATGTTTCAACCCTTTTCCTTAACGAATTATAGTAAATGTGTTTTATACGTCACACGATGTAAATACCTAGTGATACGGTCATAACACCCGAAGGGACTATCGAGTCAACCATTTCTTAGACGGACGTTACGTCCTCTGGGGTCAAGCTAAGGACCCATCCCTTCTAGGAGACCTCTTCCCTTTCCGATGAGTGAGGTCATAAGACCGGACCTCTTAAAGTACCTGACTTATCAGGTACCCCAGGGTTTCTCAACCTGTAACGACTCGTTGAAAAGTGAAAGAAAGAAAGAAGAAACTGTCATAACGAGGTAACAGATAAACAGATACTACGACACGAATCAATAAGTCAGTGTAGGTTGAGAGACACTGGGGTACCTGACATCGGGCGGTCCGGTGAGATAGGTACCCTAAGAGGTTCGCTCTTATAACCTCACCCGACAGTACGGGAGGAGGTCTCCTAGAAGGGTTGGGTACCTATCTTGGGTCCAGAGGACGTAATGTCCGTCTAAAAAATGGCCGACTTGGTGGTCCCTTCGGGATTAACAGATACGACTGGACTTATCATTGGAACTTCAACATAATACGTTTTCTTTTTCTTTCTTTCTTTCTTTCACTTCAGCGAGTCATCACAGGCTGAGAAACGCTAGGGTACCTGACATAGGATAGTCCCAGGAGGCAGGTACCCTAAAAGGTCCGTGCTCACGACCTCACCTAACGGTAAAGGAAGAGGTCCCCTAGAAGGGCTGGGTCCTTAGCTTGGGTCCTGAGGGTGTAATGTCCGTCTGCGAAATGGCAGACTCGGTGGTTCCTTCGAATAATACGTTTCTATACGGATTTCCCTTCTTAGTATTTTAAATGGTATAACTCAACCCCGACCCGTAAACTTTACTCTAAAAGTTCTGTACGTGCTTTAACCCCTGTCCTTGAACGTACGGATTCGTCTCCTTCTGACACCTGAACCCCTGGATCCTACTGAGAACCAGTTCGAAAAGAAGGGGAGGGAGTGAAGGGGAAAAGTAAGAGAAGAGAGAGAGAGAGAGAGAGAGTGTTTGTCCTTTATTCTTAATTTCACGTTTGAGAAAGTTTATATATTCCTTCCTTCTGAGTAAGTACTTTGTATGTGGTAGTGGGTAAAGACATAAAAAGAGAGGATAAAAACAACAGTTCATCTCCGTCAGGGGTCGCGGAGAGTTTTACCGGGGTTCGTTTTCTCTCTTACATAAAATTCCAGAGTGAGTAATACGTAATTGAAAATATATAAAAAGGAAAAACCTTTATCATAAAAATTTATCTTATGAATCCTTTCCTCTTCACCATTTCTTTTAATAATATCTTTTTTTCAGACGTTTTTATAGATTTAACATATAATAGACGACCACTTTAGACTCAGGATGACGTCTGAAGGGTTTCGTATAACCGAAGCCCAAAGACCCCCTTCCACGAGACCTAGAGAAAATTTTTCGTGTGTACGACGAGGTACACCACACCGTCGACGATTCCATTACTACGTAAAAATCACTTTTTTTTTTTTTTATGGTATTTATTTGTATGTTTTTTAGTATGCTTTGAGAGAGGTTGATTCGTACTTTAAACCGTCGTTCAATCCTTAGATTTTTTTTTAAGTATTGACTATTCTATTACATGGTCAGGTCGGTAAAGGTTTAGAATATCGATGGATGTATAAATACGTGTATAAATATATTGTGTATCGCGGTAATATAAATGGAAAGACTATACGGGTTCTTAAATCAGGTACTAAAGGCTACAATTATATAAGGTTCCTTCACCTCCTGAGTTCTAATTTACGGAGACGGTGATGTATTTTACTCAATCATTATTTGATTCATTAATATGTTAATTGTAAAAAACCAAAGTCATTTAACTTTCTTCTGAAGTGAAAAAAGATTCACTACTGATGTACTGTGATCATCTTTTATTTCTATAAAAAGGTAAAGGATCATTGTTAATCGATAAGGATCCATGTACCATTTTCCTTCACCAAACGTACATCCCTTCTCATTTAGAGATACGACTAAGGAGAGATAGACTTTAACGAATTGATTTCAACCACTAAGTAAGTGTTCCTCAAGTCCCAGTATAATTGACGAATATTCGACTCTTTTCTTCCTTTTACTTAATTGAGAAGTTATATTCATGATTTTTCTAGAACGTTTTCTAGTCTAAGTGTTTTTCAGTATAGTATGTCATAGAAGATTGTGACTTTCTTGGTTGTATGATTTAAATTATCCACCGTGAGAGTTCCACTTTACTGAGGAAATTTATTATTTCACTTATGTAAGTTTTTGACATATAGTTATCAATGAAATTGTCTACCTCTTCCTTTACCGTTGGGTGAGGTCATAAGAACGGACCCCTTAGGGTACCTTCTCCTCGGAACAGTCCGGTACCAGGTACCCCAGCGTCTCTCAGTCTATGTTCACTTCGGTGATTTCGTACGTGAAATTGTCTCAACGTCCGTCATCCCCTTGTCCCACCTGAAGTTTTGACCTGGTGGATACGTTACAGATCCTCCCAATGAGTCTTGATTTTGGTCTTTAATAAATAAGGACTTACATCAAACGGTAGAGACACTGTGACAAAATGATTCATACTACTGTTAAGTGGTCGAAACCCTACAACGAACCTTATGTACAGTTTTCTTCCATACCTTCCTACTTACCTTCTCCCCTTTGGTTCATTTATCATCTTTACCCAACCTCCTAATTCCCACTTTTTCTTGTCGTTTAAAACAAACCAAAGTAGAGATAGTGAAGAAGGAAGGAGGGTAGGAGGAAGGGAGAGAGGGAAAGAAAGTATAACACAAATAAAACTTAATGCAAACCTCGATATGGTATAAGAAAGTTTCAAATCTCGAACATTTGAAAACTTACATTAGAATACAAAATAAAGACTACGAAGGACTTTATAGAGTAAGATCTGTTACGACCGGATGTTGTCAATTCAGAAAAGTCATAAAGACTATTGTTTAGACAACAAGACTTTGACTTACCGGGGATTTAGTCTGAATGACTTATCCCTCAGTGTGATATCATCTACACACTTAAATGTATGTACATGTGTGGGTGTCCAGTTTCGAAACACGTTCATCGAGATTTTTACAAGAGAGATTGAAACATCTAAAGATGAAAGAGTATAAACCGACACTAATACGACCCAATTAATTTCACTTTATTTTGACACAAAGTATCTTATTTCACTGTGAAGGTGACCACTCTATTTATTGATCTGCGATTGTGGTTTTTACAAAGAGAAATCGAGACCTAATTGATGATACAATGTCATTGTATTAAAAGTAGGTAGGGTAGTCACATTCTGTCTTTTAGGTTTGGTTTTTGAAAAATAATATTGTACGAATTTATATCTATAGGACCAAAGGATAATAAAAAGAAAAGAACTGAGGTTTAAGTAAAGAATTTACATCTATAATACCGTAAATAAGAAACTTTTGGAGTATCATGGGTCTAAAGTAGAGGTTTCATAAATTAATCAGAATCCACCCTGGGTTTGTGACCCTGAAAATTTTTCGAGACTAAAAACACACACAGACTACAACTTTTGGTGACGGAACCTTAAACTCGTAGTCAGAGTTTCCGTTAACGTGATACTCGACTTAAGTTACAACTTACTACCGTTCATACTGAGTTCAGAATTTCAAGTAGAAAAGCTGTAAAAAGATAGAGAGGGGACTAAAAGTGAATATTAGATAAACAACACTAAGTTTGGAATTTGAACTCTTCTAGTAATTAGTATCCATATTAAATCACTGTCGTTCCAGTACAGGGTGATTGATCCATGTGGAACAAACGGAGTTTTACGATTAGCGAAGAAACGTTGTAATTACTCCCTGTTAACTATAACTCGGATTGTTAGCACATACTAGAGCAACGATAAAATAACTTTATTTCTTAAAATAATCCAATACCTTTATATTCCGTTCCATTTTATACATTTAATACGTTTAAGGTGGTATGAATACTTTCGAACCAGGATTCCTTTTCCCCATAAAATTGCTAGAAGTTCTAAAAGACCTTTTATCTAATGTTACTATCTTCAACGACGGAACACAGAAAAGACGTTGTTCTATAGAGTAAGAGTCTCCCGTAGATTATGAAGTCAAAGGAGACGAAAGTCGACGGTCTGACAGTCTCTTCCCCTAAGAATAAAAAGAAGACAACGATAAAGGTAAGTGAATGTAAGTAAACTGTAACGGATAAAATTTTCTTTTCCGGAGTTTAAGAGTCTATATACACATCATTTAAACACAAAATACAGTAACACAAATTTCTACCAAAGAGACTTAGTAGTAATCTTATTGAATGTTTTCCATGATCATGACAAAAAATACGTGTCGGTACTTTGTACAAGACGGGTGTCCAAGAACGTAACATACTCTATGACCTCATGAGAGGGGACGAACGGGGGTTGGTAACAGAGATGACCGCAGATAAAGTTAGACTATCTTTACCAGAGACTAAAAAGATTATAAATAATTATAACAAATTCCTATTGTTACTACTCATGGAATCTTGTAAAGTTAAGATTCTTTATATTAACGGAAGTTATTATGTCGTTTTTATATAACTAAATCGAACCGAAGTTTCTAGTTAACTATTTATTATCTACTATTTTTAGGTAAACTCTCATCCATTTTCCCAGTCCAGTATTAAATAATTCTTTAAAGTGTAAGGGGTTGACTCTACTCGAGTTTAGTAGAATTAACATCTTTCTCGAAAGTTAACCATAATCGTAAGTAACCAACCATAAGTAATCAACCACCCACACATAACCCCCACACACACACACTCTTTAACCGACCCATTCATCTAATACTTGACAAAACATCCACCCCTGACGTAACATAACTAGATACATAGAGGTCACGGTTCATGACTTGAACCACGTACTGTCATCTACAAGTCATCTTCGAATTTTAATAAATTTGACTCATTTACTTTTGTACCTGTTGACTTCGTCAAAATCTCATCGTTTTATGCTATAAACGAAAGATTTTATACAGAACGGAGTTCACTCTTTCCTGTTAATATCCAAAAATTAGAAGAGTTGTCAAGATTATTTTAAGTTCTATAGACTTTCTCTTTAGATAACATTTTTTGTACTACGATATGAGAAACCACCAAACCCCTTAGATCCTTCCTCTATTCACATACAAAAATCAAATTAGTCTTATTTACCCGAAGGGTCCACCGAGTCACTATTTCTTAGGTGGACGTTACGTCCTCTATATCCAAACTAGGGGACCTCATCTTTTACCATTGTGTGACGTCATCAGAACGGATCTTTTAAGGTTCCTGTCTCCTCGTACCGTCCGATGTCAGGTACCCCAGGGTTTCTCAGTCTGTACTGACTCGTGCATGTGTGTATATAGAGAGTTTCAAAAGGGAGGAAAAAAGAATCCACTAGTCAAGACATCCTTTTAAACGTTCCCCTTCTTTTTCCCCACCTCAGTTTATGTGTCCCTATTCCCGAAAGTTTTCACAAGGCTTACTGTCGACACAAGCTTTTTGGGTGAAAGTTTATTCTGTTCTGGTAGAAAGCTCGAGGTGCCCTAAGGTGGCAGTCAACGATAACTTTTGGGCAAACTTTGGTTATCTAGTCAGACCACAAAAATTCGAGGACAAACTTACTTCGATAAATAAAGACTCACACAAAGTAGTAGAAGTGATTTCTGACCTTGAACACCCCCGTCTAAAGTGACATAAAAAACTATCCGAAATTTCACCGACTTTACAAAATGTCCTTTTACGTTCTCACACACAAAACTGGAGTGACTGAGTTGGAAGTGTGTTTACGTGTGTCACGTAGTCTTTTTTTTTAGATCGGTCTCTTTGTTGTTCGAGTTCTACAAGTCTATTCTCGTTCGTAACACTGAATACGTTCTGAATTCCCGACATGCTATAAAGTACGAAATTCCTCCGACTCTCAGACACCGGTAAACAGAAAATACAACTACACCTTAATTCTTTTTTCTACTAGTACTTTATTCAGACAGAAGATAAGATACCATCTAAACTGTTATTATTTAGTCCGTTGGTTTGGGTCCTGTCAAACACCCTTGATACCTTAGACAGGAGATATGGATATTGGGACGTTTCGAGACTTTGAGGAATGTCATCATACTTTAATACCATAGAAAAATAAAGTAAAGAAAGAACTAGAATTGATCAATTCTGTTTAAAAAAAAGAAAAAAAGAAAAATTACAAACCCGAAGGGACCATCGAGTCGACCATTTCTTAGGAGGACGTTACGTCCTCTGGGGTCAAACTAAGGACTGAGCCTTTCTAGGTCACCTCTTCCCTATCCGATGAGTGAGGTCATAAGAACCCGAAGGGACTACCGAGTCGACCATTTCTTAGGTAGACGTCACACCCTCTGGACCCAAACTAGGGACCCAACCCTTCCCGGGGACCTCTTCCCTTTCCGATAGGTAAGGTCATAAGACCGGACCTCTTAAGGTACCTGATAGGTACCCTAGTGTTTCTCAGTTGTGTTGACTCACTGAAAGTGAAGGTGATAGTCACATGTGGATAGTCACCATTTCTTAGAAGGACGGGTCTATCCTCTGTGTTATCTACACCCAAATTCGGGACCCAGCCCTTCTAGAGGACCTCTCCCTTTACCGTTGGGTGAGATAATAAGAACGGACCTCTTAAGGTACCTGGCTCCTTGGAGACCGTCCGATGTCAGGTACCCCAACGTTTATCAACCTGTACTAACTCGTGTGTGTGATGATGATGATACTTTTTTCTTATGAGACTTATGGAATAAATAAATAAAACAGGGGTCGGGGACTACATAAAATTGAGAAGAATTACGTAAGATCCGAAAGACTTGACTGATCTTGTCTCTAATAAATCTTTAACTATTTTATTGGTTATAAGGGTTTCATTTCGTATAACTAGAAACAGGTGACTTCGTTGTGTACTAGAAAGAGGTCAAGTAATTAAGTGGAGAGTATGACCCAGTACAGACTTAGTCCTTCAAGTGTATGTCTTTTCATTTCTCTTAATTGCATCTACTTGTACCGCGACTGAAACAAGAATTACTTTACAATATGACTATCTTATAACTCGACCAAATAAGAAATAGGAAATGTCCACAAAATCAAAAGAGAATAACAACATTATTTCATGGTGTTTCACTCTTCGAATTTTATTGTTGGTAAATAATAAAGAGTAAAAAAACCAAGTCTTCAGACCTGTCTGGTTACAAGTCAACCGAGAGAAAAGGTCCAGAGTGTCCGATTTTAGTTTCACCATTCCGAGGGACATGGGGAAAGGTTTCGGATACCCTTTCTTGAGTGAAGGTTCAAGTAAGTCGAATAACCGTCTGTAGTCAAACCACACCACTGTCCATACTTGGTTCTTGATTCCATGGACGAAGGATTTACCGACAACCGGAACCTGACGGGAGTCGAAAATCTAGAACAGTTGTAAGGAATAAAACATCGAGGAAAAAGTAGAAGTTTCAGTCGTTACCGTCCCTCTCAGGAACGAAACTTAGGGAGAAGAGAGTCAACTCAAGTCAAGTCAGTGAGTGAGTACAGACTGAGAAACGGTGGGGTACCTGACGTCGTACGGTCCGGAGGGACAGGTAGTGGTTGAGGGCCTCAAATGAGTTTGAGTACAGGTAACTCAGTCACTACGGTAGGTTGGTAAAGTAGGAGACAGTAGGGGAAAAGGAGAGTGGAAGTTAGAAAGGGTCGTAGTCCAAGAGAAGTTTACTCAGTCGAGAAACGTAGTCCACCGGTTTATAACCTCAAAGTCGAAGTTTTAGTCAGGAAGGTCACTTATAAATCCTGACTAAAGGAAATCCTAACTGACTAACCTAGAGGAACGTCAGGTTCCCTAAGAGTTCTCAGAAGAGGTTGTGGTGTCAAGTTTTCGTAGTTAAGAAACCACGAGTCGAAAGAAATATCAGGTTGAGAGTGTAGGTATGTACTGATGACCTTTGTGTTATCGAAACTGATCTGTCTGGAACCAGTCGTCTGATTACAGAGACGAAAAATTATACGACAGATCCAACCAGTATTGAAAAGAAGGTTCCACATCCGCAGAAAAATAAAGTACCGACATCAGTAACAGACGTCACTAAAACCTCACGGGTTTTTATTTCGGACGGTGACAAAGGTGACAAAGAGGTAGATAAACGGTACTTCACTACCCTAGTCTACGGTACTCGAAACGAAAGACTTACAACTCGAAATTCGGTTTCAAAAGTGAGAGGAGAAGGTTAAAGTAGTTCTTCGAGAAATCAAGAAGAAGTGAAAGACAGTATTCCCACCACAGTAGACGTATAGACTCCGATAACTAAAAAAAGATCCCTCAGAACTAAGGTCGAACACAAAGAAGGTCGGGTCGTAAAGAGTACTACATGAGGCGTACGTTCAATTTATTCGCCCCACTGTTATATGTCGGAACTGCATGAGGAAAAGGAAAAACCTTGCTCAAACAACAAGGTACAGGTCAAGATCGACAACGAAGGACTGGACGTATGTCTAAAGAGTTCTCCTTCCAGTCTACCGGACCATACGGGTTGAAAAAGTCTTAAAAGGTGTCAAATAATACTAGGTGTGTCAGTTTCCGAAACCGTATCAGTTATTTCGTCTTAATCTATGTAAAGACCTTGAGAGAACGAAAAAACTACTAGGTCGTCTACAACTGTTAAACCAGAGACCAAAGAGACGTAAAAGATTTTGGAGAACTTGTAGTCCTTCAAGTACCAAGTGCATAACGACTTCGGACTGAACCTCTTAAAACTTGTAATGAAATGATCGTACACCTTCCTGACGTTAACACGTCATCAAACTCGTAAGAAACCGTAACGGAAAGAAACCTTAACCTTGCTTTTGACTGGTAAAGGTCAGGACACCGGTGACGACTCAAAAGGTTTAAACGACCGTCTAACTCACGTCGTGAAAGTGTCGTAGTAGAAAATCCTAAACTTTATCGAGTTGACCTTAAGGTCGTGGAAGTGATCGAAACAAGTATCACTACGAAGGATTCCGGGTGAACTGAAGTGTACGGTCCTACAGACCGAGATCCACTCACTAGTCTGGTAGCACTAATAGACCCAACACTTCTAGAAAAAACATGTCAAGAAGACACACATAAGAACGGTGGAGAAGGATTATAAACGACGAAGACAATCCAGGTATGGTAAAGACAGGATATAACACGGGTAGAAACGTACTTTAAAAAGGAACAATAGAGATTAAAAGAACTTCTCTAGAGATCAGAAAGGGTAAGATAAAAGGAGATAAAGAAACGTGACTAACGACTCCTTCCAAAAGAATAGAGAGGAACGATAAGAAACCCTGAGACGTAAGTCTATGAATATAGAAAGGAAAAGAGAAAACCAAAACGAAGAGAAAAAAAGTGTTGATAAACATTCCGGAGGAGTCTGTCGGTAAAACGAAAAACGTAAAGAAAAAGAACCCTTACCAGAACGAGGAACAGAGGACATGTTACAGTGTTTGGAGACAGGTCTCAAGTAGCCCGTGAGATAGTCTAGATCAGGATCCAGTAAGGACTTACCAGATCAACAAAGGGATGAAAGAAGTTAAATTCAGACTTAAACGGTTATTCCCCAAGTACCAGACTCGGTGTCAGTCGAGAGTCAGAACAAAAACGACTGACATATCTCGAAGAGGTAGAAACCGACGTTTCTTATATTAGTTAGACTAAAACCACAACTGGTAGACCACTACAGGTACACATCAGAAGGGAAACAACAACCTTCTCTCACAAACGATACTGGTCACTCAAGAGAACCGTCTTGAGATAATCGGAAACGGGACGAAGTAAGACATGAGGTTCCGGTTTAAACGGACAATGAGGTCCATAAAGAACTGAAGGATGAAAAGGTAAGGTCAGGGGATATTACTTTTCATGTATAAAAAACCCACAATCAAGATCTTCTAGAAGTATCTTGGTAAGTTGCAGTCGAAGAAATCGTAATGACCAACCCCGTATCTGAACGTAACAGTACTATAACTTACCAAACGGAACTTTTGCTTGTCTCTAGTAAGACAGAAAAAACTCTGACGTAGGTTCATGATGTAAAGCCTGAGAAAACAACTGATACTACCGATGAGGTAAAGAAGATACCCTACGAACGTGTGTTATAATCTATATTACCAGTAGACTCAATTTAAGTGACTAAGGTCAGGTAAAATCAAGTGACTAAGGATTTTACAGTTACAAGTGAGAACGGTAGAGGACAAACTAGTGAAGTGAAAAAGAACTAAGTACTTGGATTGTAAAGTCCAAGGATACGTTATAACGAGAAATGTCGTAACCTGGAACGAAGGTAGTGGTCAGTACAGGTGTTGACCCACAACAAAAACGAAACCGAGACAGAGAAGTAAAAGAGACCTCAATAAAGAGGTGACTAGAGGTCATCGTTACAACCCGTGGATGACCGGACCCCTCAAGGAGAAAGTCACGGATATAAAAACGGAAAAGCATGACAAGTACTCCAAGAGTTCCGTCCTGATGACTTCACCAAACGGTAAGGGAAGACGTCACTTGGTGTAAAACAGTCTTGAGAGGTGGTACTGAATAGGTAGAACCTGAGAGGTGGTACTGAGTAAGCAGAACCTGCCGGGATGTACCGTACAGAGTATCAAAGTAACTAAATCTGTTCCGACACCAGGTATACTAGTCTAACCAATCAAAAGACACTAACACTAAAAGTCAGACAGACGGGAGACTACCTCTTCCTATTCTCCGAATACTTTCGAAGGACTACCCTATCTGACTGACTCCTCCTTTGACCAAGAATAAGCCTACCCACCCCGGTACGAGTCATTTAGAAATTAGGTTAAAAGACAACTACCCACCTTGACACAAGGGAGGGACGACAAAGTCAAGTCAAGTGAATGAATCAGGACAGACTGGGAAACGCTGGGGTACTTGACGTCGTGAAGTCCGGAGGGACAGGTAGTGATTGAGGGTCTCAAGTGAGTTTGAGTACAGGAAGTTCAGTCACTACGGTAGGTTGGTGGAATAGGAGACAGCAGGGGAAGAGGAGGACGGGGGTTAGGGAGGGTCGTAGTCCCAGAAAAGGTTACTCAGTTGAGAAGTGTAGTCCACCGGTTTTCATAACCTCAAAGTCGAAGTCGTAGTTAGGGAGGTTACTTGTGGGTCCTGACTAGAGGAAGTCTTACCTGACCAACCTAGAGGAACGTCAGGTTCCCTGAGAGTTCTCAGAAGAGGGTGTCAAGTTTTCATAGTTAAGAAGCCGCGAGTCGGAAGAAGTGTCAGGTTGAGAGTGTAGGTATGTACTGGTGTCCTTTTTAGTATCGGAACTGATCTGCCTGAAATAAGCCGTTTCATTACAGAGACGAAAACTTATACGGTAGATTTAACCAGTATTGAAAAGAAGGTTCCTCATTCACAGAAAATTAAAGTACCGACGTCAGTTGTAGACGTCACTAAAACCTCGGGGTTTTTTATTTCAGACTGTGACAAAGATGACAAAGGGGTAGATAAACGGTACTTCACTACCCTGACCTACGGTACTAGAAGCAAAAGACTTACAACTCGAAATTCAGTTGGAAAAGTGAGAGGAGAAAGTGAAAGTAGTTCTCCGAAAACTCAAGGAGAAGTGAAAGACGGTATTCCCACCACAGTAGACGTATAGACTCCAATAACTATAAAGAGGGCTGTTAGAACTAAGGTCGAACACGAAGAAGGTCGGGTCACAAAGAGTGCTACATGAGACGTATATTCAATTTATTCGCCCCACTGTTATATGTCGGAACTGTATGAGTAAAAGGAAAAACCTTGGTCAGACAACAAGGTACAGATCAAGATTGACAACGAACCAAAGAGGGACGATAAATGGACCCCGGTTTGATACCACCTCCATTACTTCTGTTATCGTTGGAGGGAGTTTTCTAGGGTACGTAAATGACGATGTCAGGCACGGGGGTTGGGACGTCGTCCGGTGGTGGATAGGTGCGGAGGTGACCTCTGAGGATTTGTGGGTGTCCGTTCAGACCCCTTCAGAGGACACCTCAGTGACAAGGAAAGAGGACCCAGGACCACATGTTCCAAGACAACACGGGAGGTTCTCAGATAAAGGGACAGGGCACATTCAAGACCGTCGAGATACCACCCCAATTACCGCCAGGAGGTTCTCCTGAATACGGTATGGGTGTGGGTTTCGGGGGCAGGGGCACCGTCTGGTGACGTCTGGTCATGGAAGTGGTCTCTACGAGTTTGTGTCAAGAGAGAGTCAGGAACAGCCCAGGGACCCAGGACCACGCCTGTTCCAAACAAAACTCAGGAGACTCGTAGTGACCACCCTTACCCCAAACTAAGATTCACACTTAAACGGGGAGGATGACAGAACGACCCCGAAGAGGAAACGGGAACCTACACCTCATAGAGGTGTGTCGGCGAGGTCACGGATGACAAAATGACCCCAAAGAGACTGGAACCTGTACCCCATCGAGGTGTGTCGACCAGGTCGTTTCGCGTCGGCGTAGAGGACTCTAACCTTCACCGCATAGAGGAGTGTCAGTGACGAGGACTGGAACTTACACCCCTGACGTGTCACGACCTCACCACACGTCACCGACGAACCACGACCTCTCCGTTTACCACTTCTCCTCTATGGGGTTCAGGCTCCATAGAATAGAGTGGGAGACGAATTGAATGGACAGAGAAAAGAGACGAAAATTCTCGAGTGTAACAATGTAACCTGGATGAGTCTATTAGGATCCGTTAGAGCAATTTCAGTCGACTATTTTCGGACTTATGGTAGAGGATTTAGGAAAGTATGATCATAGGTTTAATCATGACCCTTTGGTTTCTTCCAGACAGATCAGTTCCGATACCAAAAAGGTCACCAGTACATACCTACACTCACAACCTGACACTTGTTTCGGTTTGCGGCTTCTTAACTACAAAAACTTGATACCACAACCTCTTCTGAGAACTCTCAGAAGAACCTACGTTCCTCTAGGTTGGTCAGGTAAGATTTCCTCTAGTCAGGACCCACAAGTAACCTTCTTGACTACGATTTCGACTTTGAGGTTATGAAACCGGTGGACTACGTTTCTCAACTAAGTAACCTTTTCTGGAACTACGACCCTCCCTAACCCTCGTCCCTCTCTTCTCCTACTGTCTCCTACTCTACCGACCTACCGTAGTGTCTGAACTACCTGTACTTAAACCCATTTGAGGCCCTCAACCACTACCTGTCCCTCCAGACTACACGACGTTAAGTACCCCAGTGTTTCTCAGTCTGTGCTGACTCGGACTCGACTTGACTTCACTTGGTCTCTTCCCCTTAGAACTGCCTGTAGGAATCTTAAGACGGATTGTGTTATACGATACGATACGAATCAGCGAGTCAGTACAGGTTGAGATACACTGGGGTATCTGACATCGGGCGGTCCGAGGAGACAGGTACCCCTAAGAGGTCCGTTCTTATGACCACACCCAAAAGTACGGGAGGAGGTACCCTAGGAGGGTTGAGTCCCTAACTTGGGTCCAGAAGGTGTAGCGTCCACCTAAGAAATGGCCGACTCGGTGGTCTCTTCGGACCTGATTGTGTTATACATGTATACTTTTTTTTTTCTCTTTAAATAAATGACATTCTTTCGACGGTTTCGATTAAGGTGTCAATGTATTTTGACAACTTAAGAAGGTTGAGACGAACTTTTGGAGTAAACCGTGGAGTCAGTCTTTTTATCTATTTCAAGAGTCCTACCGGTTCTGACGGAAAGAGGAGACGGGACGGAGTCCCTAAGAGTTCAAGTCCAAGAGTCCTGAGGACAGACAAGAGGGTTGTGTCGTTCGTAGACGGATGAGAAACTTAAACGATGCTGGCGACGGACCTTGGTAAGGAGGGAGGTTAAGAAGGTACCACAATCGAGTTTATAATGGAAGAGACACTACAAAGAGGACTAGTAAGAAGAACGTCAAAGTTGGTGACGACAAGGGTATATGTGGGATAGGGAAAGGGGACTAAGGGGAAATGAGATTAATGGTCACTAATTAACAATCAATAAATAAACTGTCCTGAAGGGAACACTGTGTCACCACTCCTTGGACGAACGGTTACGTCCTCTGTAACCTCTATGTTCTAACTAGGGATCCACCTCTTCTGGGGGACCTCATCCTTTATCGTCATAAGTCGTAAGAACCGAACCTTTAGGGTACTGTCTCCTCTGACCACCCGACTTCGGACACCCCAACGGTTCTCAGTCTGTACTGGATCGTTGACTTGTTACTTTTGGTAAATAAACTATTCGAAATGTTTCCGTCCATAAAAGTAGATAGAGCAAGTGACCAAATGGGGTCGTGGATCTTATCATAGATCGTATACCATGCGTGAGTTATTTTTAAACAATTTTAGGATGACTTAATTAATTTTATTACTCGGTCTAAGAGTAAGAGATTTAACGATTTGAGAAATAGATTACCCTTTCACAGATAATAATACTTAATTTAAGTAAGAGAAGAGGAGTGAGAAAGTTAAAATCGTTATTTTAGTAATCGATTCTTTCTGAAACTCTCCTTTAATTTTGTATTGAACAAGTGAAGAAAAATAAAGACCCATAAAGGGAGAAGTATATTAAAAAGAAAAGTTAAAGAGTGTTTATTAAGAATTGTTCAACATCTTTTGAATATTTTCTGAATTAATCACCAGGTGTATTTCATTATCGTATGGATAAAAACGTAAGTTTCGTTTGTTCGACAGTGGTCGAAGAGAAAGAAAATTAGATTATTATAACTACGGAAAGTAATTTATGTAAATTGTATTAATAATATTTTGGAGAGAATACTTGTACGATATATATACCACACCAGGATAGACTTCTTTCTTTATAATATCAGTTAACGATGAAATTCGTAACGGTTAAATCGTCAAGATATGGAAAGAAATTGAAAAAAATATTGAAAGAAGAAGTTACATTGATCTACGAGTGCGAGCGACAGTGTAAGATAAATCACAATCACAATCAGCGAGTCATCACGGACTGAGACGCTGGGGTACATGTCATCTGGCGGTCCGAAGAGACATCTACCTCAAGAGGTCCGTTCTTATGACCTCCCCGCAACCGTAAGGGAAGAGGTCCCCTAGAAGGACTGGGTCCCTAACTTGGGTCCACAGGGCGCAACGTCCGCCTAAGAAATGGTGGACTCGGTGGTCCCTTCGGGTAGAGTGAGACAATGTCCACTAAATGACACTACAGACGGTCATATGTTGTCCTTAATTTTCATCTCCATGAGGTCAAAGAGATAAAGAAAGAACATAAATAAATAAATAAACCGACGTGGCCAGAGTCAACGTCGTCTGTCCCATACAATCAACACCGTAAGGCCTAGATCAGGGTACTTGTCCTTAGTTTGGTCCGGGGGACGTAACCCTCGAGTCTCAGAATCGGTGACCCGGTCGTCTCTTCAGGGTCGATGTGAGGTCAAAGCTTGGAATTGAGAAAATATGACAGTAAGATTGAAGAAGAGAATCGTCGGATACACGAGGTCCCTAAAGTCGATACTTGAGATACGACTACAGAAGGTTAAGTGGTACGGGTCCGGGTGTAAAAGTACTCGAGGTTTAGGGTTCATGAAGTTTTTACAGTTTTTAGTTCGAGTAGGAGGATACGATGGGGATAAAGAGTTAACTAGACAGAAATAATTAAAAAAGAGGTAGAAGAGTTAGTGGTTTTAGATCTTTGGTGTCTTTGTAGAGACTGCAAAACAGATCCAGGAAAGAAAGGTGTATTAGATTAGACGATTTAAAACGAGGACTTTATTAAGAGGTTAGATCGGGAAAAAAAGGTAACGAAAACGAAGAAATGATTAAGTCCCCGAGGAGATCTGGACATGACATGGTCAGAGAATTGACCGGATAAGCGATGACTAATAAGTGACGAAAAGTATAAACAAGACATCTTGTAAAATTTTCGTATCTAGTGTCGTTCGGAAACGTGACTTAATTTTTAATAACATTCAAAATCGTACCATAAGTTCTGGAAGGGTTGAACTAGGATATAAATAAAACGTTTGAATATATGATAGAAAGAGGGGATTTGGTTCTTATTTTATAGTAAAGAATTTATCTACCTTGGTAAATTTTAAAAATACGGAAACGAATCCGAAAAGAAGAATGAGTGTAAATAAGACTAGAAAAAACGGGTAGAAGGCGTATTATCAGAGATTCTAGGTCTAGGTCATAGTCGAGAAACCATTTTGACTGGAACTGAAGAGACTTACTCTCGTTCAACGAAGGAAAAGATACCACAATTTAGTAAAATAAGTATATTTATGGAGGTATTATTATACCAACCCCGAAACGACCACCGAGTAACCATTTCTTAGGCGGACGGTTACATCCTCTACACCCAAGTTAGGGACCCAACCCTTCTAGGGAACCTCTTCCGTTACCTTTGGGTGAGGTCATAAGAACGGACCCTTTAGGGTACCTGTCTCCTCGGACCTACCGATATCAGGTACTCAAGGGTTTTCTCAGTCTGTCCTGAATGACTGATTTGTTGTTGTTATTATACCATCACATATAACGAAGAAATGGGGTTATGTACACTCAAGAAACTTCACAGAAAAAGTTAGAATCATAGGGTACGTACTTTGTTTTGAGGACCGTAAATCTTCTACATCGTTTATAAACTACTTTCTTTTTCTGATCTTTCGTTTAAATTTCTGTGACTTGATCTTAGTTGTGTCACTTTATAACGTCTACTCACGTCTTTCGTCACTTACTTCCTTCGATTAGGACCATAAAGGATACTTTTGAGTATGGCAGGGAAAGATTTGTTGCAAAGATTTATAGGATAAGACTAGGTGACATACCTTAATTTACTATTACGAAGACTTACATTCTTGATAGATAAGATAAAGAAGTAGTCACAGTAGTTGTCTTTAAAGATCTCTCTCGACAAAAAAAAAATGATCTTTGTGAAAAATAAGTTTCCCGTATAATATGGAACGTAAAACCTTTTGATGTGATTTTAGAATTCTTTTATCTAATTAAAAGAATGTCCTACGTCTTTTACAGTATGTTAGACCTGTACCAGTTTACCTTAGAACAAGTCAGTAGTTTCTAAACCTCCATCGTAAATTTTAGACCATACGTGTGATAATATATATTTCATCTTTTGGTTACTCCTGGATGACATTTCGTGTTCCTTGATATACTTCGTATAAAGAAAATTGAAAAATAAAATATAACTTGTTACCACACTATCAAAGTCCACCTGTCGATATGAGTTGTAAAACATTATTGAAGATTCCCTTTTTTTAGATTACATAGATATAAACCCGAAGGGACCACTGAGTCTATCATTTCTTAGACGGACGTTACGTCCTCTGGGTCCAACCTAGGGACACAACCCTTCTAGGGGACCTATTCCCTTACCGTAGGGTGAGGTCATAAGAACAGACCTCTTAAGGTACCTGTCTCCTCGGACCACCCGATGTCAGGTATCTCAACATTTCTCAACCTGTGCTGACTCGTTGATTGTGATTGACTTATATATATACATATATTTGACTTAGTGACGATATGTGGATTTAATTGTATTGTGACATTTAGTTGATATGATTTTAAATTTTTTTATTTTTACTTCCCACAACCTGTACGTAATTTTTTTTTTAGACCATATGAGTCATGACCTAGAGTTTACCATGTGTGTTTGAGTACCACAACAATTTTACATAGAATAATCGGACCGGTCACGTACGATTAGTACGTCTAGACACTACACAAGGTCCTTAGACGTAAACAGGACCCCTGGAGATGAACTAAGACTGTGTCTACGGGAGTCCTTATGTAGACTCTTTGTAACTAGATCGGGGTCTGGGAGTAATATACTACGGAGTTGAAGTGTCTTTACCATTAAATACAGTCCAGATTCAGAGTTCGAGTCAAAAATCTAAGAGTAGTGAAGGTCCCCCGGAAGGATACACTAGCGGTACAACCAGTTAAACTTTTAAACGATAACGATGGGTAAAAAGCAATAGGAATAAAAAACTAAGTTAAACCAGAGGTTGATGACTTTATTCCTTTCTTTCCGGATTTTTTACAAAAGTTTAAGAACATAAATCGACATAAGAGAATGTAACAAAAAAAATGGAAATCTGTACTTACCCAATGGAGAAACCTCTTTTCGGTTTGGGTGGACATACAGGGTCTTTCTAGGTGTCAGAGATGGAGGAGTAGAGACGACTCATGAAAAAATAAACCAAAACGTCAATTAGACATACGTATATTTGAAAAGTGTAGTGTGTTGGAGGTGTGAGGGGGAATATTAATGTCTGTCACGCTAGTTGAGTGAAAGTATAGTCGTGTCACGTCGACACGTTGTATTGTCAAATAAATTTTGACTTATCCAAACAGTTTGTTACAAACTCTCCACCCGTTTCTCTCTTTGTTTCGAAAGTGAGAGGAAAACCCGAAACAATTTTTACTGTCGAGTCGACTATCACGAGAGACTTTTGTTCCGTTCAGGACTATCCCCCTGTTGAGGGTAAGGGTAGTCTGGTAGTGTTCACCACTAAACCCTGTCGAAAGGAACGACCCTTGTCAATCCCCCATTCCCGAAGACTGGGACAGTGACGACGATTAAAATCTGCAGTAAGAGAAACGAGACACAAGTACTGTTGCATTCAGACTAGTGACAGAGAACTCGACTCGGGTGACTTGAGCAGGGTAGTACTACCTCCATTAAGAATTCTCCAGTAATAGAGTTGGTTGTAAAAGGTGAGTCAAAGAGAAAGAGTAGAAGTTCTATTTGTAATACCTCGAACATATAATCTATATATACAACAAAATAATTAATTTCATGAAGTCTAATGTCCTCTTTCCGTTGTTTCTCTCGTCAGTGCATGAGGGGGGCGGGGTCGGTTAGAATTTATTTGAGAACTACAAAAGGGTCATAACCAAAGTTTTAATAAAAATTTTTTCATTTTGTAATGTTTATATCATTTCGAGGAACAAAGAGGTTAGGAAAAAAAGGGAAAGAAGGGTCTGTATTAGTAAAAACGATTTAAACTATAAATGGTAAAGTTATAAGTATAAAGATAATAGTATACACATATATAAGGTCTATTTTTCAAACGTTCGAAAGTTTGTAGTGACAGACATACATTAAGGCGTAAAAAGTAAGTCATAACAAGACCTCTAAATAACGATGACTACGTATAACAGAAAATCAGCGGTTCAGTACAGACTGAGAAAACGATGGAGTACCTGACACCGAACGGTCAAGAAGACAGGTACCCTAAAAGGTCCGTTCTTATGACCTCACCCAACAGTCAAGGAAGAGGTCCCCTAGAAGGGTTGGGTCCCTAGTTTGAACACAGAGGACGTAACCGTTCGTCTAAGAAATGGTAATTTAGTGGACCCTCCGAGTGACTACGTATATCGAGTTCCCATAAACACAATTTATGATGTATGATAAAGTAATATACATAAAGTAATAGTTAATTTTTAATAAATATATCAAACTTTTCACACTTTTACTTTCACAACCAACGAGTCGGTACAGACTGAGAAACACTGGGGTGCCTGTCATCGGGTGGTCCGAGGAGACAGGTACCTTAAGATGTCCGTTCTTATGACCTCACCCAACGGTAAGGGAAGAGGTCCACTAGAAGGACTTGTTCCCGGACTTGGACCCAGAGGAGGTAACGTCCGTCTAAGAAATGGTAGACTCGGTAATCCTTTATTATAATGGTTGAGACAACACAACGATAGAGTAAAACACGTACACAACCAAAGAGAATCTACAGAAGTCGCCCACATCAACGAGACGACTTATTATACGTGTTTAAGATTTGTTGATCTAGCAAGGTCTCGTTTACAAGACTAAATATGTGGATTTTTCTCACAGACTCAAGAGAAGTACGACATGTTCAAAAGGTGGGGATCCAAGTACTATATGAGGAAAGACGAGGTGATACATCGTCGATGATTTAAAGGGGAACTTTTAGTTTTAGTCAGAAGGGTAACCACCATCAAAGACTTACAGACGCTTAAGAAGGAGATTTACCATTTCAGATTAAGATAGATTACCCGACCGAAATCACTGGGTGAGAGTACTTATCTTGCAACGTGTTTACTGTGTATCTAGTACTTTCCACTATTATTCCGAAGGGGGACTTGCAGTCGAGAGTCAGAAACTCGGTATGATCGACTGCCACTCATCCCGTCTCTGTCTGGAGGGTCGAATTTAGGACGAGTTTAAAGTCTAAACACTCGTTTTATTTACAATAGAGATATCATGATGTAAAACCCTACCAAATAAAGAGTCATTGTCTCCTGTGTAAAACCATGAACTTTCATCCGACGACGGTAATATGTTTAATTTTTATACACCGTCACCGCGACCTTAACCTAATACTCACCCAAGACTTTCCTGGTCCTCCCGTTACAATCAACTTTCGAATTCTTGGAACTTCTCTGACAATCGTCTTCTGACTACCGGGTACTTGTCCGGTGACCACTTCCGAATTGTCTTTCACTCCTTTTGTGACGTTCGACCTTTTTTTCCTCCGAAAACGAGACACTACCACCCTTCAAATCGTTATGACAGTGGACGTCATTATGCCTTTTATCTTTTATATGAGTTACTTTACCGACTGGTTTGATTCCTATTAAAATCCGTGTCATAAATCCCATAAAGGACCGAAGAAGATCGACGGATATCATTTTACGACCTTCTTCCTTTCTATTCGACTTTTTTCTTTACAATTCCTCGGTTTTAAACGAAGTAAACTTTTAGTTTTTGTTTGACAAGAAATAGCGATCAGAAAGGTCTACCGTTTGTTACGATTTGAATTTTTTATTGAAGACCCGTCTATACTTTAGGTCCAAGGACAGTCCTTATGTCGGATTTCTAATTCTGATCCGGTACTCGAATTTTGGAAACTATATTTGGTTTTTTCTAAATTAAACTGTGGAATTTGTTTTAAAAGAGATTATTATAATGTCCATCCAGAGTGTCCAAAAAAAGGTTATGATTTATCTTGCAGATTCTTAGAATTTCCACAACAGACTATCTCAGAATTTCGTTGGAGTTAAATTTCTTTCTAAGTAGAAGTTCTCTAAATTTTCATACTGAAAATGATTACCTTACTTCAGTCATTCAGTGTTCCTCAAATTCCTTTACCAAAACCATCTTTATAATGGTTGAACTTGACTCTGTCCTGTTTTAATTCTCTGCGAAAACTAGGGACTTACTGTCCTTTTCCGACCTCTTAGACGAATCGATGTTTGTGACCGTCAAAGAATACCTTTTCTTTGTTACTGAGTCTCTCACCTGACTCTCAAGTCTCCCGTCTCAGTTTTCGGTACCCCTTAGTAAAGGTCAGTAGTCTTGTCTTGCGATTGGTTTTAATACCCTTAAACGAGAACCGACGTAAGGTTTTAATGACACCTGATCTTTGAGAACTCATAGAGATTAAAGGGAGTAAAAACTTGTCCTTCCAAATATCTTCGATAGAATAGGTATAGGTCGGTAACATGTAACCTACACACTTACCGTCTATTGAACAGAGATCAAATGTTCAGAAGTATAGTTCTTGACAAAACTTCCTCGATATGAACTTAGTGTTCGTACTTCGGAATAGACATAGACATAGACAAACCTACTACCTCAAGATCTGGATTCTAGTCTTTGAAATACAGTATTATCTACTTTTAAACCCTCTGATGACTCCTTCCTACCTAAATAAATCGTACACACAAACCCAGTCAACGAGTTAACACAGACTGAGACACTGGGGGATCGAACGGTCCGGGAAGACGGGTACCTTAAGAGGTCCGTTCTTATAACCTCACCTAACAGTAAGGGAAGAGTTCCCCTAGAAGGCCTGGGTCCTTAGTTTGGACTCAGAGGACGTAACGTCCGTCTAAGAAATGGTAGACTCGGTGGTCCCTTCGTGAAGACGTACATCGTCCTTACATTTATTAAATACCTTTCTCCTATCTCACTAGGAAATTTTTACGGGAACCCTGTAGGGACCACCAGGTCACCGATTCTGAGGAGCGTAGTTTACGTCCCCCAAGGTGACCGCAACCCCCTGATTCTAGGGTGTTCTACGTTACTATTTTTTTCTTTTTACGGGAGGTCAAGAAATTCTCAGAAGAATAATTTACCATCTGAGATTTAAAAGAGAACTTGAACCCGGTGGACTCACTGGATTTAAATTGTTTATCTTGTAACATCTTTATGTGAATTGTATAAAAGGTTTCGTTCCAACGACAACAAGTCAACGATTCAGTACAGGTTGAGAAACGTTGGGGTACTTGACGTCGTACGATCCGAAGGGACAGGAAGTGGTAGAGGACCTCGAACGAGTTTTAGTACAGGTAGTTCAGCCACTACGGTATGTTGGTGCAGTAGGAGACAACAGGGGAAGAGGAGGACGGAATTTAGAAAGGGTCGTAGTCCCAGAAAAGGTTACTCAGTCAAGAAACGTAGTCCACCGGTTCCATAACTTCAAAGTAAAAGTTGTAGTCAGAAAGGTTACTTATAAGTCCTGACTAAAGGAAAGCTTACCTGACCAACCTAGAGGAACGTCAGGTTCCCTGAGAATTCTCAGAAGAGGTTATGGTGTCAAGTTTTCGTAGTTAAGAAACCACGAGTCGAAAGAACAACCAGGTTGAGAGTGTAGGTATGTACTGATGACCTTTTTGGTATTGAAACTGATCTCCCTGGAAACAGCCGTACTTTACCATTTCCGGGTCTTATTTTAGAATATTAAATAGTCACCTTCCTGGAAGTTTAGTAGATGCGTCACCGAAAGTTCAAAAAAAAATTGACAGTCGGTATCTGTCCTTTACAAAATGTATATGTGTATTAATGTTTTGTTTGTTTTTACAAATTGTCTTGCTACAAATCAGAATCATAAATACTACTGTAAACTGTAATAAAACGAGACGAGAAAAAATTAAAATCGCTCCGACTACCGTTGTATAAATAAAATTCTAAAAGATCATCAACACTGAACGACAAACATTTTGTACCTAGTCCACATTGGGGAAATGTCAGACCTTTTCTTTAATTGATATCTTTGGTTCTCTGAACGAGTCACAGGGTGATGAGTATTGATCCCAGGTCCAGATACTTGTAGATAACATGTGTGATTTAATCCTACCTTGGTACTATCAATCTGGACTCTCACTAAAATCTCCTCTTTATTCTGTTTCACTAACCCTTTTTAGTTTAAGTTGAACGTCAAAATAAGAACCAATTAACCCATTTGATCAAGAGGTAATTTATGTCTAGAGACTTCTTCCTTAATAGAACCCTATTTCAATACTCAAGCGTAACTCCAATTCTCCCCTCATACACACACACACGCACATAGGACTTAAAGGTCGATTACTTTCCATAGTGAAAAACGTTGTTCGAAGAAATTAATAAACCTACCCTTTAAAAGGTTTTATGTAGTGTGTAAAGAATTAGAGACTTTTATCCCATGTGACTTGTATTAAGTCAAGTCAAGTCAAGTCAGTGAGTCAACACAGAGAAACGTTGGGGTACTTGACGTCGTACGGTCCGGAGGGACAGGTAGTGGTTGAGGACCTCAAGTGGGTTTGAGTACAGGTAACTCAGCCACTACGATAGGTTGGTAGAGTCAGAGACAGTAGGGGAAGAGGACGGGAGTTAGAAAGGGTCGTAGTCCCAGAAAAGGTTACTCAGTCGAGAAGTGTAGTCTAATGGTTTAATAACCTCAAAGTCGAAATCGTAGTCAGGAAGGTTACTTATAAGTCCTGACTAAAGGAAGTCCTAACTGACCAAACTAGAGAAACGACAGGTTCCCTGAGAGTTCTCAGAAGGGGTCGTGATGTTAAGCTTTCGTAGTCAAGACGAAGAGTCGGAAGAAATACCGGGTTGAGAGTATAGACATGTACTGATGGCCTTTTTTCTATCACAACTAATATACCTGGAAAGAACCGTTTCACTACCAAACTTTTCTTTTTTCGTTTCAATCTTTTCCGTTATGTCAAAAGTGGACTACAAGAGAGAATCCCATAGACTAGACAACTTTAGGAAGGTAGACACTCTTTAGGTACGACACTCTTTCGGTCCTTTTTTATACCTTTCCAGTGTAGCTCTATAAGACTAAAGTCTGGGCCGACTCCATGGTCCGATGTCGGTCGTAGTTGGTGATCTGTATACTCACTGACTCGAAAGTCAACTAAGGTGTGTTCGGGAGGGGTGGGCGTCTGAACCTTGTAGAGACTCACCTTGTCTCTATTTTACGGAGGTGATTCGAACTGCTCAACTTTTGAAAACTCGTTTACCCTACAGTAACAAAGAAGGTCAGTGACTAAACCCCGACTGAATAATGTGTCATTATATATTGAGTTTGTGGTCCTTTATATCGTGGGGATAAGAATCGTACCCCTCAACGTCGAAAGTCGAGTTACGTTGGTAATAGTACGTAAGACCACCTTTGTGAAGAAAGAATCATTTATGTTGAAGATTTAATTTCGTTGTTTCGAATCTCTACCTTTTAGTTGACAAAGGCTCACATGATAAACCACATTAGTCACGATGAGGATGGATATGGGAAACCAATAACCCGAGTACATGAGAACATTACACTCTTTACCACAGTAGATAAACAACTACCGTGTTTTATATATCGTGTAGAATACCTTTATCTCAACGGTCTAAACCGTTAATTTTCATATCCTACGGGTCAATTTAAACTTAAAGTGTACTTGTTTCTCAAGAATTGTATTCGTACAGGGTACGTTTTAAATCACATATGAATATGATTTTTAAACAGTAGACTATAAGTATAAATTGACCCACAAGATAAAAAATAGACTCTTGAGACACAACTTATTTATGGGTTGAAGTCTTTTACAATGGGGTCAACCGACAAGATCCCCATTGTAAAATGTTTCGGTCGAAGAGACCTGTTACTTCATATAAAATATACACGTCCGATTCAGTTAAGTCAGCACAGGTTAAGAAACCCTGGGATACCTGACATCGGGTGTCCGAGGAGACAGGTACCCTAAGAGGTCCGATCTTATGAAATCACTCAACGGTACGGGAGGAGGTCCCCTAAAAAGACTGGGTCCCTAGTTTGGGTGTAGAGAATACGGAGGACGTAACCATCCGCCCCCAAGAAATGGTGATCACAGTGGACCCTTCGGGTATCCAATATACGTCACTTTAGATAATTATGTACTGGTGAGGGAGTGAAGAAAATGATCAGTAAAACGATTTACTAATCAGTTTTATTATGGTGTTTTATATAAAAAGTCTCTTATTCCGTAAGTCATTTATCCAACTACCTCTACTTGAGTCTTCTTGACTCATCAATTTCTTTTTAGAATAAACCCTTACAAATAAGTTCCTTTGCACTTATGAAAGGAAACCTACTACCAAGTCCGGGTCAAATTATTTTGACGGAAATACTCCCGACTATGAGGACCCGATGCCGAGGTAAAGTCGTGGACTTCTTTCTGGGATTTCGTGTTCATTTAACTCTCTTACCTGGGGAGTCTACGTAGCGTGTATGAGTGCGACGTGGCGCTGGAGAGGGAGTTTATTTAGGATCAGCGAGTTTTTCAAGTGACTTTTTCTCTTCTTTTTCTTCAATCTGATCAAATTCCTACCATGACAGGTCTCACCTGATACCATCGTAATGTCAGGGTGTGTCCTAACGGAACTTCCCGTTACCCCGTCCCTTTCGGAGAGTCCAGATCTGAAGTCCGTTCAAGAACAGGAAAAAAAAACCTTTTATGTACCTATTCCCTATACCTAATATACCTACTCATCTGTCTGTCACCGATTGGGAAACAAATCCCACAGTCCCTGAAATTTACTTATACCGACATCAACTCCTCCAATAAAAATGTATTCACACTTCTTCATACACCCACAAAGATACTTTTTCCGAGAATTCGCAGTCCATCTCTTCTTTGATGAAACGTTTATAATAAATCGGAGAAAGAAGACTGGGGAATCACGAACGAACGAACGAACCACCTCGTTTCTAATTATTTTACTGTTTAACGTACCCAATCCCCAATATAACAACATAATCAATCTCAATAAATCCGTCACCATTTTTTTTTATTTTTGTTTTTGTTTTTTTGTGGGTTTACATATTACCAGGTTTGTATTAATTTAACATAAATAGTACCAGTAGTGGTAGGTCCCACGTAATAAAACCATCCATCCACCGAGTCAGGGTGCTTTTCTGAAGGTACAAATGACCTTACATACGATTGAAAAAGATCACTTATACATTCTCTTATACCAGTCCCGTCAGATAAATTTGTCGTTGTCTTACGATATCAATGGTTCGTTTATCTCTTAGTTTATTACGGCTCTCAGGACGCACCCACTCACGATTCAGTGAAATCACTTAGGTTGAGAATCACTGCGATACCTGGCATCGAACGGTCCGAGGAGACAGGTGTTCTAAGAGATCCGTTCTTATGACCTCACCCAACGGCACGGGAGGAGGGGTCTCTCGTAGTTCCGAGGGTAGGTGAACGGGGTCGCCGGACTCTACTTCGGACACCTACAGCCCTCCGGGCAGTAAGCCGGGGAACTCGTCTTTCGTGGGGGTGGCCCCCGGGGTCTGTTCCTGTTTGTCTTTGTCCTTGGCTTCTGTGGTCAACGTGGGTCTTTTCCAGGATTTTTAGTTCTTGTACCCGATGATCCGATCGGACGACGTCTTCGTAGCGTGGTGGGGCAGGATGTGTCCGTTCAGGCTCTCACTGTCGAAACTCCTCGAGGTGACCCGCCGGCCCCTCTTCCCCCTCGAGCTCTTCCGGAACTTCCGCGTCCGACTCGTGCGTCTCTTCCTGTTCGTCGCCGACGCCGTCCTCGCGTACTTCTCGGTCTTCTGCTCCTACGCGACCTCGTCCGGGCTGCTCGGGTGCTCCTCCGTGCAGCCGCGGTCCTTCTCTTCATCGTCGACAAGGACGACAAGGACCGCTTGTCGTCGTCGTCGTCGGTGTCCGTCGACGACATCGGCGGCGGCGGGGGGTCCGGACCTCGACGGTCGGGGTCAGGTACGACCTGGTTGTCTTTCTCAACCGGCTTCGTCCTCGTCTTCGTTTCCTCGGCCCTTCGCTGCCGTAGATGTCAACTGCACTTAAAGGTCTCACTAGACAACAATTATAAACTTCTTTTAGAAAAGACTCTCGTCGGCCCACTGGAGACTGAAACTAAACGACCGTTTTGCAACTGAGAGGTATCACAATTCCCGTCGTCGCCTCCGCCACCGTCGCCGCTTCCCCATAGAGGTCCGGGCCGAGAGGACGTACGATACGGACCCCGTCCGGACTATCCGTCGACTCCTAGCGCCTCGGACCGACGGAATATCGGTCGGCCTGCAGGACCATGGAGGGTGTCCTGTAGCCGTGTCCCGCACCGAGGGGTACTCGCTCACGGCCGACTTGGGTTCGGAGCTCAGGACCCCACACCTCGTCTCCGGGGAGTGAGACGGTTTACAGAAGTGTCATACGTGTCCTGTAGCAACGAAGGCGGTGGGACTGACCAAATGACAGGGGTTCTCACACTGTAAGCACTGCAGGACACGCGGTCCTCAGGAAGAGGTGTGGGGTCAACGACGACGGGTATGGGTCCTCTGGTCCCGTCCGGACGTTCTCGACCTTCACCGTTCCCGCGACCGGGTGGGGGAACGACCGTGACTGAAACGGAACTTATCTGGGCCGAGGAGGGAAGAGGAGGGGGGTGCTCGGAAATTAACTCTCGGTGAGAGACATTCACAATCGAACACGTTTTCCCTTATCACGACACCTTCACACAAACACAGGTACCGTTAGACCTCACTTCACTGACAGTGTGCACACACACACTCGACCAGAGCGAACCGCTCACTCCGGTAGTTAGTCAAGGAAGGGTGGACACAAAGACCCAAACAACAACAACAACAACAACCTAGAATAAAAATTAAGAAAGAAGGGGAGGTCTGTGTTATCATGACGAACAGAGACTTTACCACACTAGTAGAGGAGTAACTCGCCGTCGACGGTGACCCGTCACCCATCACACACTGACACCGACATGACACTTTCACCGACATGACACATCACTTTGTATCAACCGTATAGAAACAAACTTCAAACAACTACTGAGGTGGTTTAACCACATTTTTTTGATTTTTTTTTGTTTTGTGTTTTGGGGGGGGGTGTGTTTTTTGTTTTGTATTTTTTGTGTGTTTTTTTGACGGATATAAAATGACAAAGTTTGAAATGATAAAAATTAATATTTTGACCATTTGACACAAAAGAATAGGAACAAAGGAGGGGTATAAGCAATCAAAGAAGAAAAATAAAAGTTCCATTTTAGACAAAACTCAAAAAAAAAAAAAAAAAATTTGGTCTTTTCCTTCCCGGTACCCCACTCCGTCCGTGTTCCCGGTATCCGGTGTCTGATTCCGTCTCTGAGGGACGGACCGCGAACCGGGTTGGTTGGTCGACGGGGAAGGGAAAAAAAGAAAAATTTTAAAATATTAACCTCGGTAACCACTCCAATGTGCACGGTACTCTTGAGTGAGATGTGGTACTGCGACCACGGAGTCACAACCGGTTTGAGACCTCAGTGACCAAACTGAAAGTATACCACTTATCCGTAAACCAGACATGACTAGTACCTTATTTGTATAGAGAGAAATTTCTTTTTATTTTTAGAGGGGGTAGGTCCCTAGGTTGGGCTCAGAGGACACCGAGGACGCAACGTGAACCTAAGAAATGGCAACTCGGTGACCCCTTCCGACGGATCTCAGGATGTTTTAACAATAAGTCATCGTTACCGTGAAACTTTTAATAAAAACTGTATAAAACTCAGAAAATTAGAAAAGTTTATAAGGTAGTTACTGAGATCATAAACTTTAATAAGGATCTTGTGATTCGCCAACTATTGGTAACCGTATTTATGCTCACTAGACAGTTGTACGGGTAGAATAAACGATTTGACAAGTAAGGGGATCTTCTCATTTTTAAAACAGGAACTAAGGATCAAAAAGTCTATCACGTATTATCTCACTTCCAAGTTACTTTAATTGGAAGTCAAGTAACTGGAGTCACTGAGGGTGTGACTTCCCTAATACATAAGGAAAATTTGTTACATTTACCTTCGTTGTCGTTTAGTAGACAGACTCTTCTAACCCTTGTTGTAACTTTTGTCTTAGGACTACGGAACCATAGACACGAGAGTTGTTTACGGTGTTTTGGCCAAGACGTAAACAAAGAGTCAACTTAATTTAGACTAGTCCCGTATCCTCTGAAACGAAAGTCTACTTATCAGTCAAGTATTTTCTTTTAGTGAGATCAGAGACCCACCTCACATACCTTTCATTGTACTTTTTGTTTCTTTTATTTGAGAAACGATGTAATAGACAAATATTCTACGTCTTTCTCACGAAATTTGGTGTGACATATCTTTGACGAATTTTTTATCTTTTTCTCAAATGATATACGTAATCCGTTTAAGTTAAACGTGTATTTAATTTTTGAACTCATCGTTGTTAAGTTTCTCACTACTTCTTTTCGATGACATAGTCGTCCAAATGTTAGATGGGTCAAACCATAGAACTGATTCAATATTTATTACTTTGGAGTTAGACAAGAAGTTTCTATAAAACACTTATCGAATCTTAAAAATCTCGTGCGCAGTATCCAAGTCTTTATTTCAGATTAATTGATTTCCCCTTACATGATCGTGTTTTCGTAAGACTGAAGTATTTTAAAGATGACACACGACTAATTTTACCCAGTACGAGTGTGGATCTTTTGTGACGAAAAATTTTTTACATAAATCAAAGTCCAATTTTCAAACAGTCCTTGTCACATACAGTAGACCTATTTTCCGAAAACAAAATACCGAAAGTATACTGAACTGGTGATAAAAGAGGCAGGAACAAATAAACAGTCTTCATGTCTGTCTACTCAGAACATAAAAAGTTTTTGTCTGAGGTTAAAGAAGACACTACAATAAAGACTTGATTTAGGACATATTTCACTCTAAAAATTTCAGTGACTTTAATATCATGAATTTTAAGAATATCTCTCTTCCAACACACCTCTAGTTTGGTGTCTTCCCGTCTTACTGAACGTTACCAAGATGATCTCATCATTTAACGTACTCAGTGTAAATTAAAAAGGTAGCGCACAGAAGGTGACTCTTTCACATTGAAGGATACGACCTCTTTCCGACCTTCTCTTGACACTATTAAATACGGTCCGTCCTAAATCTCTTAAGACTATACCATCTATAACGATCGAGAAGTGGTTTTAGACAAAGGAGAAGAAGGACCTATGTGTAGATCATGTAAAGGGTCGGACTGAACGTTAATGTACCCCCGGAAACTAAAAGCAGATTGGGTGTCTTACACTTACTATAGAGGTTCATTCCGGGTATTTTAGAAGGGACTCCCGAGGAGGTCCAACAAAGCGGAAGACGGATGACCTATATCTACCATTATTCTGAGATCTTCTCTGTGGTCTTCTACCTTTCACATTCCGGCTGGGGCCCCCGGTACTACCCGGCGGGGAGGACAGGGAGGGCGACCGCCCTCTTCAGGGATTGCCTTCCTCGGAGGGTCTAGGGCCCCTGGTTACTGTCGTGTGAAGTGGTCGATTTCGGCGGGATGGGGTCGGTCCATCTTCCTGGACAGTCGGGCGCTGCGGAGTCGGACCGTTGGATATCCTTGGGTACAGGTAAATCGGACTGGTAGGGAGCGTTCCTTGCATATTTTTGGTGGGGGTTGTGCCAGGCCCGCGCCTGAAGGAGCCGGCCGGAGGAAACCCAGGTCCTTGGGACGGCCCCTCGCGAAACGGTAATTTTTGGACAATCTGTGAGAAAACCACAGGACCAGAAAATGGATTGTCTTTCTAATACCAATTCACTTAGTGGTACATCTTCCGTTGAGAGACAACTGTTTCTTGTAAAAATAGAAAACAGATAAACCCTTATTCTTTGTATGTATACATAAATGTATATTACTATATATTTACGGAAAATATATAAATTATAATAATATAAACAAATGTATACAAAGATTATGAAAATTATAATTGGATAGAATGGTGTAGTCCAATTTTATTAAAAGACCTTAGAATTACACTTTCATCTTTTTTTAGAATTATCAAACGAATATTTTGTTTGAGACGTCCAAAGTGACCCCTAAGGAACAATCTACGAAATTCTTCACAATTGACACCCGGTCTATCTACTACTTAAAACCTCGTAACCCTCTAATCCTATACGAAATCTTTTGTCGTCTCTGAATCACCCCACCATAGAGTCTCAAAGGATAAAATAAAGGATTTTAAAAGTCCAAAAGTTTCGAAACCTAGACGTATGATATTACATTTCTGAGTAAGGTTTTCATTGTTCCTTTGTCAAAAAGAAAACATCTTTTGAATGTGTAGAAGTAAACATACGTTACAAAACAATAGTACATAAAAAACAACGACAGTGGTTATACGATTACTATACGATAACGATAGACCTTACGTAAGTCGATGTGTGATGACTAAAGTAAAAACACGTCTCTTCGTTTTTGGACTCTGAAATCGTTATTAATGTTAGAAGACGAATCACTTCTTTCCGACCCTCCGTGTCTAAATCTATATGTATGTTTTTCTCTCTCTCTCTCTTACCACTATTAGAATAATTGGAACTCACAAAGTAGAGGCAACTCAGAAGGACAACGTCTCACTTTTAAAACCATCCATGACCAGTCTAAAATTAAAACAACACCTAAATGATGGTTGGGTTATGAAGAAATCCTTTAAAAAAAAATCTTTCCTTTGACGACTACACCTTTGTTTAGTCTTTAACTTTGAAGTTTTTTTAAAATATAATCATATGACAATTGATTTTACTTTTAATAAGACAAAGAGAGGTATGAACAATTTCTTAATTTTACGTACTGGTATACTACCTTTATATATACACACACGTACACACAAAAATACATACACATATATGTATGTATATATAAGAAGTAATAAATTGTAAATTAAAAAATTTGTTATGAGTCTCTTTTAAGGTATAAAATCTTATTCTGTGATGTGTATAGGAACACAAAGTCAGTAGAAGTGTCGTCTTACTACGTCTTGTAAAAATACAGTCGATGTCTCTGTAAATTCCGAAAGGGCACCGAGTCACCATTTCTTAGACGGACGGTCACATCCTTTACACCCAAACTAGGGACCCAACCCTTCTAGGTCCCTACCGTTAGGTGAGGTCATAAGAACGGACCTTTTAGGGTACCTGCCTCCTCGGATCACCCGATATTATGTACCCCAACATTTCTCAGTCCGTACTGAATTCTCTGATTTGTTGTCTCTGTAAATCATTCTCGGTTGACGTCACCGGGTTTTCTGTTACACGATTGACCACTTTTTTATCCATACTTATTCTGTATGAGTGACGGAAGTGAGAGATCACTTCGAGGGAAACTGAGTGGCCTTATCTTACAACAGTTGTATGAAAGATGGAATAACTTCTGTTCACTTGTGAAAGGACTCTAAAAATAATGTGTAACCGATTTGATTTATGATATAAAGGTAGATGACACTTCAACGTATTTGACACCGAAACCTTGATCTTTCAACCCAAGTGTAAGACTCAAAGTTGTATACTTTGAGACAAAGCCCAATTAAGACACGTCCGTATAATGACTCAGAATGAGACGGAGTCAAAGGAGTAGATTTTTATACATATTATTTATTTGAATTATATACATTTACTGAATCGTTCGTGACTTATGTACCACTACTCACTAATTTTTATCATCACGAACTTTCTTTCTCCTTCTTATAATAGATAGTAAAACTTCATGACTCGTTTATTGATTTTTTTAATTGAACAAAAATCATATTTAACATGTCTAACGTAAAAGTCGTATACGTTAAGGTAACTGGAGAATACTTGGAGTAAACTCCATTTTTTTTTTTTTGAGTGGAAAAGGTCTTCCTTTTCGACTTAAAGTTTTCCCAACTCTATAAATGGGTTCTAGTAGTTTGGTACTTCACTGTCCTTAATTCCAAAACTATGTTTACATACACTGAGGTGGTGTGAAGTGTCAGAAATCACTCTTCAATTTGACGATGTGATATCGTTTTATGTGTTTACAGACCTTTTTTTAATGGTTTGATAGGTTCAGTTTTAGATTTAACGGAGTAGAAATTTCAATCTAAGAAATTTACAGTCAAAGGTGAATTCCCGGTGACAACCCATATAAGATTTCTGTTCTCGATCTCTCACACTTGACAGGATGGACGTTACACCGGGACCCCGGAAGGAGATATTAGGACACTGAGTACGAAAAACTTCATCTATTCGGTGAGTAAGTATCGACAACAACAACAACTCAACGACTCGACACAGGTTGAGAAACACTGGAGTAGCTGACATCGGACGGTCCGGGGAGACTGGTACCCTAAAGGGTCCGTTCTTATGACCTCATCCAACGGTAAAGGAAGGGGTCCCCTAGAAGGACTGGGTCCCCAACTTGGACCCAGAGGACGTAACCGTCCACCTAAGAACTGACGACTTAGTATATCTTAAAATCTCGGGTGGATTTTGCATTGCTAAACGTGAATTTATAGACCCACGTGACTCTGACCCTCAATTATTAGGGTACTGGATGTCAAATATTCACACACCGACACATTCGGAATCTCCTTCCTCCTTCCTCCGTATCGTCACCCAACCCTTGGTGTCGATACCGATACTGAACTCTTTTTACCGAAGGAAACTCACTACATGTTCATCGAAATAAGATACTAGTCTTTTAGAATAAGGGAAAGAATAAAAGGGTAACAGGGACTTAATTTTATTAGGGGAAAGGTTATTGGTTAGGGGATGGTGGTTGTAAAGTAAAACCTGACTATTTCTAGGTGAATGAGGAAACTACTTTCTTTCCCGAAGACGTAAATTATTTCTCCTAGTCAATAACAAATTCTCCACGAAAAGTCTAACTCTTTCCCTAGAATGTAAGTTTATTAATTCTACACCATGATTAACTTACCTTGTACAAAGTAAAGGAATGACGATTTCTAAAAACATTACAAATTCCAGGAAACTTATAAATTATCCTTATGTTCAAATGACAGATGAGGGATTTAAGTAACTTTAAGTCTTTTTGTTTCTATTCTCATAGATTGTCAACAGATTTTCCCTAATAATCTAGAAAAGATTTCCTATAAACCCTTAGGAATTTGACACTTTTACCAAGAATACAAAGTATTCCGTCGGTGAGTGATCAATAAATGGAGTTTAATCTCTAAAGAATTTTAAGAAACATTTTAACCTGTCCACGTCCAACTCTGTTCACCGTAAATTGTTAAACTGACACCTCGTGTAAAAGGTTTCGATTTTTACTACCGTTTACACATATGTACTACGAAATCTCTCACGATAGGTTAACACGAAAGACACTACTTCCTTTATAAAAGATAGATGTGACAAGTTATACCATCGATGGTCAGTGTACAACAATGACTCGGGAACTTTACACCGATCACATTAAAATTAATTTGAAATTGAATTTTAATTTAAATTTATACATCGATCACCGATGACATAACTTACCACGTCCAACACTGACAAAAAATCACTAAATTTTACACAGTAACAAAAAATCACTATATTTCTCTACTATTTTAACTTCATTATCCTGAAATTTGAGACCTTCTACTACCATCGTCGGTTAAATGAAAGGACGATCATCGTGAATGAAAAATCTAAAGGAAAGTCTGACTCTGAAGAATTATTAAAGTTTCATCTTTTTCTTTCACAAGAAACAAATTTATACCGGTAAATTCTTTTAACAACGATGGTAAAGGACCGACTAAATTTATGAAATTGGATAGTAAGTAAAGAAAAGTCCCTATTTAAACAAAAGTCTGAAGATAGGTTACTACCCCTCAGTACGAAGTGTCTAGACTGTCCAAAGTGTACTCTCGTACAACTGTATAAATAACCGACGGTTACCCATATTATTTTACCCGTTTTACTTGTTTCCTATTCCATCAAGTACGTCGTACATCAGGGTAATAAAACGTCATATTTTTTGGGAGTAGAATAACGTCTAGTTTTTCGTAAAGTTTTTAAGGGGTTTGTTTGTATTTATTCTCTTCTTTGTATTTTGATGTATTGAGGTACTTTATTACAAGTCGTCGTCACCCTTGACATTGCCAAGTCGTAATTCAGTAATCCAACTTGTCTTAGTCGCGTACATCAGTTTCTTTGGTTAGTAGACAGAGATAGACATTAAGAGAAAGTAGGGACGTAACTCTCGGGACGAATTCTTCGTCGTTTACCGTGTACAGGACCTACGGTACGGACTATGGTTTCTGACTCTTTACACGGTCGGGGTGACGAGTATCCCTCAAAGACAGAGTGTCCTTCAAACCTACACTTAGTGACAACCGTTACACTCCGGTTCTCTACTACCTTTTTAGTTCCCTTTACTTCAAGAAACCTTACCTCATACCGTCTAGGTCCACACCTAGTTGTCGGTCATTTCTAAAATTGTTGTTGTTGTTTTTGTTGTGTATAAAAGATTCTTTACACTTTATTGTTGGTCCGACATGAGTCTTTTTGTCGAAAAATCTAAAGAGAATTCACCTCTAATTTAGATTAGAACGTTAGTTTTCTCATCTTAACTGTTAACAAAACGTATACAACTCTCTTTAAATAATCAACTAAAGGGTGTTATTTTGAAAAGACTTCAGAAACACTTGTATAAACCCTTAATTAGTACTTGTTCATGTTAATTTCGTACAATACACTTTATGTTTTACATTTCTTTATAAACTTATTAAGTCAAGTACCCAAAAAAAAAGTACTTTAGAGATCTCTCAGTGGGAATAAAGACAGTAACTATAATTCACAAGTGTGTAACGTTGTGTATGTAATTTATAAAACTATTTGGTCGTCTATATCGACACCCTTCATCGTAAAATTACACCCTTAGTTAAAATAGAAGAAAAGGGGTAGAAACGCAGAAACATTAAAAATAGACTATCTAACGGAACTGTTTTCAAGAAAAATCACCGAGAGTCAAAGATTAAAATAGATTGAAAAATAGTTGTTCGTCTCACGTCTTTTAATTTGTCTTCATTGGCGAAGTACCCCGAAGGGTCCACCGTGATCACCATTTCTTGGGTGGACGCTTACGTCATCTGCGTTCTCTGTGTCCAAACTGGGGACCCAGTCCTTCTAGGGGACCTCTTCCCGTACCTTTGGGTGAGAATCATAAGAACGGACCTCTTAGGGTACCTGTCTCTTCGGGCCACCCGACGTCAGGTGTCTCAACGTTTCTCAGTCTATACTGACTTCGTTGAATCGTACGTGTGTACGTGTTCGTGAACTACTTCATTCGAATAAAGACAATCGATGTCCTTTATTGTGATCTTTCGAAATGAGACTTAAGAAAAGGATAACACCATTTTTTGTGTAATATAAATGGTAGAATTGGTAAAGATTCACATGTCCAGTCATCACAATTCATATAGGTGTGACAACACGTTGTCTAGAGATCTTACAAAAGTAAAACGTTTTAACTTTGAGATATGGGGAATTTACGATTGAGGAGGACGACGACGATTCAGCGAAGTCAGCACAGGTTGAGACACGTTAGGGTATCTGTCGTCTGGTGATCCGAGGGGGCAGGGACCCTAAGAGGTCCGTTCTTGTGACCTCACCCAACGGTCAAGGGAGAGGTTGTGTACTTTCACTTTTCACTTTCACTTCAACGAGTCAGCACAGGCTGAGAATCGTTGGGGTACCTGACGTCGGGTGGTCCGAGGAGACAGGTACCCTAAAAGGTCCCTTCTCATGACCTTACCCAACGGTAACGGAAGAGGTTCTGGAACCGTTAGTTGAAAGATAAAAGACAAAGATTCTAAAATTGACGGAATTCTATGAAGCACACTCACCTTAGTGTGGTATAAACAGGAAAACAATAACCGAATAGAGTAAACCGCAATTACAAGAACTCCAAGTAATTATGACGTCGTACATTAACCCAAAGAAAAAAATTCTAAAGGATTATAAGGAAACATACATTATGTAAAAGAAATAGGTAAGTAGACAACTACCTATAAACTCAACGAATGTGAAGAACCGATAACAGTCATTACAACACTACTTGTACCCACATGTTTATAGAAAAGTTCTAAGATGAAACTTAGAAAAACCTTTATGGGTCTTCACCTTACCGTTCTAATATACCATTAAGGTAAAAATTAAAAAACCTCTTGACGGTACGACAAAAGGTATTATTTATATGGCAAAATGTAAGGCTGGTTGGTACCTGTTTATAAGGTTAAAGAAGTGTAGGAATGGTTGTGAACAATAAAAGACGAGAAAACTATCACCGGTACACTCTAACCTGGTGTTTCTTCCGACTCGTGATTTCTTAACTACGAAAATTTGACACCTCAACCTCTTCTGTGAACTCTCAGGGAACCTGTCGTTCCTCTAGTTTGGACAGTTAGAATTTCCTTTAGTTAGGAACTTAAGTAACTTTCCTGACTATGACTTTGACTTCGAGGTTGTGAAACCGGTGGACTACACTTCTCGGTTAAGTAATCTTTTCTGGGACTACGACCCTTCCTAACTTCCGTCCTCCTCTCCCCCTACTGTCTCCTGTTCTACCAACCCACCGTAGTGACTGAGTTACCTGTTCTCAAACTCGTTTGAGACCCTCCACCACTTCCTGTCCCTTCGGACCTCACGACGTCAGGTACCCCGACGTTTCTCGTCTGTGCTGGCCCACTGACTTGTTGTTGTTAGGATCACCTACACTTTACTATAGAATAGTACCAAAACTAAACGTAAAGAGAATACTAATGGAAACAACTCGTACAAAAGTATACGAACAACCAATAAACATATAGAAAAGACCTCTTTTCTTTTTCTTTCACTTCAACGAGTCAGTACAGACTGAGAAACGTTGGGGTATCTGACATCGGGTGGTCAAAGGAGGTAGGTACCTTAGAAGATCCGTTCTCATTACCTCACCCAACGGTAATTTACAGATAAGTTACGAAACGGGTAAAAAGTTATTCCAAAACAACAATAACAACTACATAGAAAAGCTACAATCTATAATTGAAGGACTACTACTCGTTTATAAAATAGAGTAAGGTTTCAAACAGAAAAATGAGACAACTAACAAAGGAAACTACACGTCTTCAAAATTCAAACTACATCAGATATAATAACGAAAACAACGGACTTGAAAACCACAGTATAGGTTCTTTAGTAACGGTTTAGGTTACAGGACTTCGAAAAGAGGAGACAAAAGAAGTTTTCAAAATATCAAAATACAGAGTATAAATATAGAAACTAGGTAACACTTAATTATAAAAATTATATTCTCTTCCCAGGTGTAAGTAAGAAAATATATACCTATAGGTCAAGACGGTTATGGTAAACAACTAAAACTATAGACAACTTTTCTAACAGGAAAGGGATTCAAAACCGTAGGAACAGTTTTTAGTAAAGTGGTGTATATGTTCTCAAATAATAGATAAGACAAGGTAACCAGATATATGGACATAATACGGTTATGGTGTAGTGGACTAATGACCACGGAACATCATACCAAACTTTAGTCATGTATACTCCGAAGATTGAAACAAGAAAAAGTTCTAACAAACCGATAAGTTCCAGGGAACCCCAAGGATCACCTAAAATCTCCCCAAAAAAAAGAATAAATTTTAAGGTAATACTAAAACTATCCCTAACGTAACTTAAACATCTAGTGAAACCCGTTATACATATAAAATTGTTGTCATTGAGAATTAGGTATTCGTGTTGTACAGAAGGGTAAATAAATATAGAAGATAAAGAAAGTCGTTTTAACATCAAAAGTCACATGTTCAGAAAGGGGAGGGCCAATTCACATAAGAGTTCATAAAATTGGAAAAACTACGATATCTTTTACCCTAAAGAATTAAAGGAAAAGCTTAAAAAGAGAAGACTTAAGAATTATATTGAATCACCGAATTATACTTTTGTTCGTTGATTGGTAGAATTCAAGAAATGGTACTTCCGTTCTTTAGTCTTGTTTCCCGTAATAAAATAGTGGTCAACCGGAGGACGAGGATGTCATGACTTACCAAACTAAATTTATACCCTTCTGTAATTTTTTTTTTTGAGGGACCATCAACAACGTATGACCTTCTCTTTATCAAATAGTAGAAAAATTTCATTTTTGACATAATCCTTAGATTAATTTTTAGTAAAAAGTAATATTGTACCATTTTTAGTATGAAAGATTTTTTATAGTATAACTTAAATGGTACGATGTTATCGTTTTTAATATTTACTTATACATTTTATCACGTCGTATATTTTCACACGAAATATGAGCAATGTAGATATGTACAGTTTGACAATACAATAAAAAAAGACTTAATTCAGACAGACGTTTGAACGATATTACCGTATTTCTGTAAAAATTGTTCTCTTTATAAGGTCCTGAAATAGTATGAATATATTTAATAATAACTCAAAGATAACGTACGGTAACTTATTCTGTCTGATTCGTGTTAGACAATGATCACTACCGTCTCTGTCTTCCTTGGTCGTTTGTTTTATAGACTTATTCTGTCTAATATTTAAGTCTAACATTTAAGGTACTTTCTTTGTTACTTCTCCACCCGTTCTCAGAAATCCTCCCCTTTCGTTTATCAAACCTACCCATCTTTGTCTAAAAGACTCTCATAAGATCTCCTCTGTCTTCCCCTTTTTTTTTCTTTACCGGTACAGTTCTAAACCCCTGTCCTACGAATGGACGTGTCACTTATTATTTTCACATCTAGAGATCCGAGTTTAATGAACCGTACAAGTTATTTACTCAATACAACAATCTCCACTCATTCCTTTTTGTCATCACCCTCAACTCTAGTCTTACTATTCGTCCTCAGTCAAATAAGTCCCGAAACATCTGGCACCACTCTTTAAACTTAAAATAAAATGGACATTAGTCTTCGGTGACTTCCCGAGGAAAGGAAATCTATACTTCAATAAACAAGTTTTCTATTACGACTGAGATCTTGTCTCTTCCTTACGTCCCCTCATTCTCACCTTCGTCAATCCGACAATCTCATTAAGTTCGTTCTCGCTTACCGCGGAACCTATTTCGATCCGATATCTAGAATGTTCCACTGTCGACCGGGTTTGTTGTATGTCGTTTTAGTTACGCGTCTCTTTGATTTCTTGTAGACACTCAATAACCCGTATGGTCCTGAAATGATTTACTTGAAGTACTGAAGGGAAACTCAAGTTGAAAATATGTAAGGTAGGTCTTCCACGAAATATTTATTAATAGTTTAAACAAAAATGTCCTTCTGTTCCCTTCCTTTTTAGGTAAAATCTGTCTGGTTAATTTTTCTACAAAGGATGAATTACTTATCCTCAACACAAAAAGTGGACTTTACTGACTTTTTTATAAATATATACTTTAACTAAATTAACCTCGATAACAGTTCGTAACGTTTATACAAACCAAGGGCGGTGTCAAGGGTTCTTAAATATTTACCCAAGTCTTACAACAAGTCCGTGGTCTTTTATTTGGAGGTTCGATAAATGATGGAGGTACTATATATTTCAAACGTCAAAACTAAAACACACTAATACAAGTCGTTACCACTGGAAATCTCCGTTGTTATAACTTCACATTACTCCTCTACAAACTAGTGACCATATGTTACTTCTCAACCACGATGAAGGGGTAAAGAAGGACCTTAAGTACTTTAAGTTGACTGTCCGAAATTGGAAATCTGACGACTTCAATATTTTACATACCCCTAAATCCGACAAATATGTTGTGCAATCTATATACTTTAAAAATCTGTGACATCGAAGAAAATAGTAGACCATTTTACTAAAACATATAAATTATTATAGTCAGTGACCATTGGTGCTGCCCGATGCGCGTCCATGTAGTCTTTCATATACCTCACATCCGACTATTCTCATTTTCACCCCCGGTAGTTCAGTTTTTTTATCTTTCACCCAAAAGAGGGGTCTGGTTCACAAAAGTTTTGTCTACTTATTCCGAGGAAATGAGGAAGGAAGTGAAGATCCGATCGTTTCTTCGATCATCTTCTATTGGGGACCCGAACCGACCGATTTTTTTCAAAAACTTGAGTTCTTACGAAATTTGTTTTCTTTCATACTCCACAATTATCTACTCTCTGAGTCAATGGTCCTCCTTAGGGGAAACTTCTACATTAGTCACTATCTTTATAATCACCCCTTCTTTCCTTTGGTTACTCTACGAGTCCTAGACCCCGGGGTTGTGACTTAATTAAGGGTTATTGAGTTCGTCCTAGGTAGGGGGTTCATGTAATAAGGATTAAGAACGAATCTTCTGTAAAATGATTAAGAACCGATTACAGTATTTATGATTCACTATTATGTTAGTCGTAAAGGACACATTGATGTCATTCAGGGGATGTATACTTACTCAAGATAAGACTCTCGTGTAAACATTCAGGTTAAATAAAGATTTGGGTTGTTTCAATCAGATCCATGGGGTGATTACGTTAGTTGATATCTTTTGACATAACATTATCCAAATATTATGAAAAGTGTGTTTGTGTATTTTTTGTTTGTGTTTTTTATTTCTTTTGTAAAATTTAGAACTTCATGTCATGGAACTTTTCATGTCATCATGTCATGTTGTCGACCTTATATCCCCGACTGTAGTTCACTTGTCCGTTCTTCTCAATAACTGAGAACGGACCTCTCTCTACTTCACCCTCTGCCATCTCAATTTCCTGACAGTCTTTATCCTCTACCTCCCGTTCGACGTTAAAGTGAATACGGATTGCGACTACTTGTGTACAAACATAGAAACTCTCAAACGTTGAACTACCAAACATACATCCCCTTAATGACATATCCTAAAACCAGGAGGTTAATCCTTAAATATCTCATAATTTATTCATACACATTAAAGATTCATTCGAGTACTAATCTTTGTATAGATCATGACTATCGTTGAATTAGACATACTTACTTTATTGAATAGGATCTATAATCTAATTGTTGTGTGTATATTTTCTTCGTTTACTAATCTTTCACTTTATATCTTGGACAAAGACTCGTAAGTGCCTTTATACTTTAAAGGTGTTTACGTTACAAATACGTAGAACGAATCTACCAATGAGGTTCCGTTGTCTTATGTAAATAATTTATGGATTGATGTATTCTTCTAAGGTCTCCATTTAGTTGGTCGTGCTAGTAACTGGTGATCCTGGGTCAAGAAAACTCCTGTTCAAGATTAAGATAAAGAGAAACATGAGGATCAAAGAGTAAGTCTTAGCCCGTCTATCTGTGTTATTTAAAAACGACTTACTTACCTCCTTACTAACTTCCAATTCTGATGGTACTTCTTAATTTGTTCCATGTTCACTGTACTAATTTCTTGACTACCAAATTTTCCTCTCGTTACACTGAAGTACTCTTTATCTACCCATTTGTCACCTTTGTCACAGTCTGAAATAAAACCCCCCGAGGTTTTAGCGACGTCTACCACTGACGTCGGTACTTTAATTTTCTACGAATGAGGAACCTTCTTTTCAATACTAGTTGGATCTATCGTATAAGTTTTCGTCTCTGTAATGAAACGGCTGATTCCAGGCAGATCAGTTCCGATACCAAAAAGGTCATCAGTACATATCTACACTCTCAACCTAACACTTCTTCCGCCTCACGACTTCTTAACTTCGAAAACTTGACACCACAACCTCTTCTGAGAACTCTCAGGGAACCTGACGCTTCTCTAGGTTGGTCAGGTAAGACTTCCTCTAGTCGGGACTCTAAAGAAACCTTCCTTACTACGATTTCGACTTTGAGGTCATGAAACCGGTGGAGTACCTTTCTCAACTAAGTAACCTTTCCTGAAACTACGACCCTCCCTAACCCCCGACCTCCTCTTCCCCTGCTGGCTCCTACTCTACCGACCTACCGTAGTGACTAAGTTACCTGCACTTAGACTCACTTGAGGTCCTCGACCACTACCTGTCCCTCCGGACCGCACGACGCAAAGTACCCCAGCGTCTCAACCTGTGCTGACTCGCTGACTTGACTTGACTTACACTGATTACATTACAAAGGATTTCTTTTAGTTCAATTAACCTACAAATCTTCTCGATCTTGGTTCTTCTAGGGAAACTTTAGAGTAAACAAACGTAGTACTTTATAAACATTTCCCTCACTTTAAATTTTACATTAATCTTCTTTCAGAGTCACTGTACTTCCCGTACTTCCCATAAAAGAACTCACAAAACTTGAACCCAAGTTTCGGAAAATTCTGTGTCTAAAAATCTCACGGTATCCCTCTTCCGTTACCGTGGGGTGAGGTCATGAGAACGGACCTTTTAGGGTACCTGTCTCCTCGGACCACCCGACGTCAGGTACCCCAGAGATTCTCAGACTATGCTGACTCGCTGAAGTGAAAGTGAAAAGCGAAAGTACGTAACCTCTTCCTTTACCGTTGGGTGAGGTCACAAGAACGGACCTCTTAGGGTCCCTACCCCCTCGGACCACCAGACGACAGATACTCTAACGTGTCTCAGCCTGTACTGACTTCACTGAATCGTCGTCGTCATCGTCCCTTTTTTTTTTTTTTTTCTTAAGTGGACGATTTTGTACTTGATACGAGGATACATAAAGGATATAGAACATCAGCAGTTGTAATTAGAAACTGGTAAATCTTATATTTTCAGAGACTTTCTTTAATAAGAACATAATAGGATTCTTAGTTGACTTTTCTTTTTCGGAGCTTTTAAGTGGAACGTGTCACGAGGTACTGAGATCTTTAATTACATAGAGTGGGTACTTTCTCTACGAACAAACAGGACACCCCTAACCACTTAGAGAATCAGAATGAACCATCTAAAAGGATGTTATTACGTGAATGTTTGACGTTTTTTTTTTTTTTTTTTTTTTAAGTGTGTCCGGTAGGCAAGAGACAGGGGTTTGTATAAAGGTGACACATGAGGGTAGATCTAATCACTAAAAGTTTGACGACACACCTCTCTTAGGTAGGCCAAAAGATCATCACGAAGTCACAAACCCAACTTCCCCACCATTCACTCGTCCGAGAAGAACTGATAGAATCCGATCTCTTCAAGGTGACGTATTTTGACGTAAACTAACTTATAAAGACCACGATTTTATTTCAACCCTAGATAATTATACGTGTCTTTATGTACGAAACCAAGCTAAACCTCCGACTCTCGATATATGTCTTAATAAAACGATGTCTGATGAGAGGTATCGAACTAAAGAAAATTTGACCTTAACGAAAATGTAAAACGTACAATGAAATTTATAATTTCTAAAACTTTCGAACCTTCTATGTCGTTGTCGTTCTGAACTCCCTGACATATGTTAACCTTCGGGAGAAATTCACTACATTATGTCTTAATACTTATGTTTTAAAGGTCTCGAAGAAAGTCTAGGAACCTTTCCCGGAACATTGACTTCCCACGACTCAGAAGTAATCGGAATATTATTTCGGAGAAGACTGATTCTATACACCCTTCTTTCTTGTAATTTCACTCAGGTGCGAAAAAGTGTACGTGTACTAAAAACTGTTGAGGTCCTTTTGTCCTCTCACGACACGTTTTTGTTCGTCTAAGTTAAAAAAAAAAATTAGACTTCTAATGTTTTCCTTTAACTGATTTCCACTTTATATAAAAATTTACTACTGTTCAATATCCGTATCGATAAATAGTTTATTGATGTACTTTCTCCATCTCTTTACAGACCTAATGTCGTGTATGATTCCATCTGAATTTCCGAAGTAACACCATACTACTATAGTACTCCTGACAGAGTTCCAGAGAATCTTAAGTAACTTCATTCTCAGTCTTAACACTACAGCAGTTTAACACCGCGACCTCTTCTGAGAACTCTCAGGGAACCTGACGTTCCTCTAGTTTAGTCAGTTAGGATTTCCTTTAGTTGGGTCTTATGAGTAACCTTCCTAATTACGACTTCGAGGTTATGAAACTGGTGGACTCCGTTTCTCAGATGAGTTACCTTTTCTGGGACTACGATCCTTTCTAACTCCCGTCCTCTTCCCCTGTTGTCTCTTACTCTACCAACCTATCGTAATGGTTGAGTTACCTATACTCAAACTCCTTTGAGGTCCTCTATGACTTCCTTTCCCTTTGGACCGTACGACGTCAGGTACCCCAGTGTCTCAACCTGTGCTGAATCGTTGACTTGTTGTTGTTATTTTTTTCGTTCTTATTTTCGACAAGTGAGACACTGTGAGACTATACTACTTCCATAGAAACCTCGAAAATTGAAGACTCGGGAGATATTATAATGATCTTTAATTAAATATTTAAGTCTAAAAACAATAGGTTTACGTTATATTGTATTCTTACGATTTTCACTGTAGTGTTAATAAAATGTCGATTTCCACCAAATAGAATGATAGTACCATCCACTTTTTTTGGAATAAGGAAATAATAAAAATTAATCATAAATAACTGATGAATCAATACATGTTCGTGAAATGTGTATATAAAGTTAAGTAGGAGTGTAATCGGTTGCTCTATCCACGAAGATAACAGAGTGAAACGTCTCTTCCTTGATATAATCAGTGGATCCCGACGGTATTGTTTTATGATGTCTGATTGACCGAATTTGTTATACAAATAAAAGAGTACCAAAAGTTCTATCCTTCAGGTTCTAGTTTCACAACCATCCCAACTGATTCCACAGACCATTCTCGAGGGGAGAACCCAACGTCCATCAACGGAAGAATGACACGAGTGTACTGGAGAAACACAGACGTTCTTTTCTCTCGTTCTAGGAACCGGAGAAAAGAACGACGACGACGACGATTCAGCAAAGTCAGCACAGGCTGAGACACGCTGGGGTATCTGCCGTCGGGTGGTCCGAGGGGACAGGGACCCTAAGAGGTCCGTTCTTGTGACCTCACCCAACGGTAAAGGAAGAGGTTCCGTACTTTCACTTTCACTTTCACTTCAGCGAGTCAGCACAGGCTGAGGATCGCTGGGGTACCTGACGTCGGATGGTCCGAGGAGGCAGGTACCCTAAAAGGTCCGTTCTCATGACCTCACCCCACGGTAACGGAAGAGGTACCGGAGAGAAGAATGTTCCTGTGATTAGGATATTCCAGTCCTGGGGAAAGAAAGAAAGAAGAAAGGAAGTGTAGTAACGATTTAGTCTTCGTGTCAAAGGGAGACCGTCAGAAGGCCAAACGGAATCTTGCACAGGTGCACCACCACTTCACCTGTGGGAGTTCAACGTAGTCCAAGCTTTTTAGACTCGACCTGCTTATCGTTAACTCTTGACGTCTCTGGAGTATTCGAGTCCGCCGGCCCTCCAGGATCTGCCCTAGCTCTAGGTCGTAGTGCCAAGTGTTACTATGAGAGGGGGGTCCGATCCCCGGCGCTTGGGTGCGTCCAAAAGGGTCTCGTTTTTCGACCTGTCCTTTCCTCCACGAATACCCCCGCTTCAGGTCGACGTGACGGACTCGCTGATCGCCTGCCCCGCCTCCATCCGCGTACGCGTCGGAGTCTTTCCTCCGATGTGCTTGCGTCCTCCGCGTGCCGGGACGTGCATACCCACAACGACCTCGACATCAGCCGGACCGAAGGTAGTGCAGTGACACCAAGTTCTCCGACTCCAACTCGTCGTCTCAGCCACCTCCGCAATGTAACCACGTCCTGCCGCCCTACGCACCGGGTAGGACCTCTTGACCATCATCGACCACCTACGCGGGACCACCTCCACCGACCTACCGCTCGACGAGTCCTTCCGCACAAGGGTGCGGACACTGATCGGGCCCCTCCCATCCATGCACACTAGAGCGTTCCGGCTGGATAACTACAGATTCCATGGCCTGTACTACTCGGCCCCGGATCCACTTCCGCGGTCACATCACGTCCGTCACACTAGACTCTACCTCACCGTCGTGGCACTTAACCGTGCACAACGGCTTCCAGCAGTCCAGGCCGCCCCCGGAGTAAGAAGACTCTTGAAATTTGCGTATAATGAAGGCGCTTCGAGGGTAGAGGTCTATGTCGGCGTCGCTACCAATCTCGAGATTGTCTGTGTAAAACTACCTTGTGTTTGGGAGCCAGGTATTGTCTATTATAGTGGAACTCACGATTCAGCGAAGTCAGAACAGACTGAGAAACGTCGGGATACCTGACATATCCCAAGGAGACGAGGAGACAGGTACCCTAAGAGGTCCGTTCTTATGAACTCACCCAACGATAAAGGAAGAGGTCCCCTAGAAGAGCTGGGTACCTAACAGAGAACACAGAGGACGTAACCGTCCGTCCGAGAAATGCTGATCGTGGTGGACCCTTCGGAGCACAGTGGGGTCAAAGGAGTTTTGTCGACGAGACTTTAATTAATGTAGAAACAGTCAACACATTCTCACTGGCAAACGTGTGATAAAAAAAAAAAGGGAGGTTGAGTGTACCTCTGGTGAAGGTTGAAGGTAGGTTGGGAAAAGAGACCTATAATACAGGTCCCAGGATGCATGTCCCGGGAGGGACGACTGACGACCCCTGTGACACTGGGGCACTAGAGTTGGTCGAAGAACGTAGAAAAGGAAGTACTTTGTCCTCTTTTATCTCTCGGGAATTCCCACGAGAAAAGACGACAGAAGGAAGTACAAAGTGAAGAGTATCAAGTCGATCAAGACACAGCCTACAAAAACTACACATGAGTGGGTGATGGGGTAAAAAAGGAAGGACTGTGAGAAAGAATAGATAAATCGAAAAGAAAATTTCTTTTTATAGTAAAGGTTACAAGTAAAAAATGGACACTTGATATTTTGTTCGTTTTGTTTATTTTTATTTTGGACCTGTGATTACTACTACCTGTTCCTCCATCAGAAATGATTTCTATTTGGATGAAGTTCCTTTTCTTCCGAAATCTAGGTCTTTTTGACGAATTTTCTCTTACTGAGTCTTAAGATGGAGTAGTTAAGTCACCACAAAAGGTACCAAGATTGGAAGAATCTCCTTTGATCGATCCTAACCATAGTCACCTCTACACCTGCTCTGTTCGTGATTCCATATAAGGTCCCCCTGACTCTAAAACCCCGGGACTCGTTCGGCATACCAGACCACCGTCAGAATGCAAAAACAAAAAAAAAAAAAACATATACTTTACTTTCAAATGTATTGACTGGAACTTCAGGAAGATCCAAATTCTACGTGACAAAGAGTCGATTTATTTAGAGTCCCGTCCAAAAACAACAAAATAAGAAACAGAGGAGAGTGTGTAAGTAAACATATCCCCTATAAAACCCCTGTTCACAATGTCGAAGTTTCCGACCCTCACCCTGTCTCTCCGTCCTCACTTCGATTTTGGGAGTTGTAAGAAAGGGACAAGGGACCCTCGTAGAACTGACACGACGGGAAATAAAGGGTAAACTTTATAAAAGGGGAAGAACAGAGGACACTTTCCTTTGTAGAACCAACATAAACTTGAAAGGAGACGAAGGAGTTCCCGAACAGAAAGAGGGGAACGGGGACTTTATTCTTTAGGAGGTCTTAAAACAGGAATCGAAATATAAAAGATGGGACGTATGTACGTATCATTTGAGTCAAGAAAGTGTAAGAGTTCAGTCTCGTAATTATACTCCAAAATTGATCACCCGAGACTGTCAACTACGGAGAAGACGTGTTCCTCGACAATTTGGGACCATCAGAAGGATCTCGGGTGGGAGTGGTGTACAGAAGTCTCAGTCAGTCATCGTTTAGGAACATTAAAATCGAGACTTTTCGGAAGTTTAGAGAACGACGGATGGATTGAGAATAATCTTGGAGAGTTCCTTTGAAACGTTTTGGAAAGACTCTTTAAAGGGACGAAAGTCAATCGTAGTATTCGATGGTCTTCCTCTAGGGGAGGTTTACAGATATGAGTACACTCAGGGAAAACGTGCCCGACAGTCACAAGAGACGGGGACGGGAAGACAGTGAGGTCAGTTTCATCTCAGGAATCGTACCGAGACTTCTGATGGGTATTGGACTTAAGTTTGGTTGAAAGACGTCAGGCTACAGTGTGAATTGGAACTTGGTCAGGCATACGGTCGTCGTACTTGAGACACGACAACGAAAGGTGGATACACGGTAAATACGATAAGGGACGTGGGTCTTTTTGAAAGTGGATAAGTAGCTTCAAGTCTAATTTAGTACGAAGAAGTACAAAAAAGAAGTTGATGGTCTAAAAGACAGGTAGAAAACTTAAATGACATAGGGAATTGTAAAAGGGAGTGAATTCTCTCATACAAGGTACGTCATAAAGATCTTTTATATCTACTTGTTAACAATCTGGTTTTTGAATAATTTCTTTTGTGATAATCGTAAACTATACACACACACACATATATATATAAAGGTCACAAAAGGGGACGTATAACCGTACACTTTCGTTGTATTATCTTAAGATTACAAATCAGACGAAACTAATGAAAACACAGATAGACCTTGTAACAAAATATCGGTTTCTGTAAGAAATTACTATACTATAAATTATTAGGAAATTAGAAATTTTTAGGAGTTCAATTGTAAATGTCGAAAGACGAATCTTGAGAAATGAACCATAGTTTAGACAAAAGACATGATTATAAAATAAAAAAATACAATCTTTATGTATGTAGTCCAATAGGAGTCATCATGAATCTGATATCGAATTAGATTTTTCTGGTCTGTTTTTGACATGTCAATACACACGTAACCTACAACTAATTTATCTGACCAAGTCATTCTGGGTCTTTCTCTTATACCCCACAAGTGGGAACAATAGTCATTCACTCTTATCGATGGAAAATCTTTAGATTCAACGGATGTTTCCAGACGAGACGGTACAAGGAATGAAAAGAGAGACTATCTTTACAAAACCAGTAATGTAATACGACTCCGGAAAAAGGTATTGAAAGAGTCAAATCTCAAAAATATCTCAGTTTTACCGTGTCTCCTCTCGGTTTTATATTTGTTTCAGAAGACTGTTTCTTACCTTTTAAAAGTATAAATAAACTTGTTTCTAAAAGAAAGTAAAAATATGTATAAACCGGATAAAAATTTCATCTTTACGTATTAGTAATATATTATTGAACCTACTCTTGAATCTGAAGTATGTGCATTTCAAAACCAAATTCGATCAAATTTTGATCTAACGAAGTAAAGACGAAAATTGTTGGTTACACAATCTTCTTTTTTTAATGGAATTATTCCGATTCAACTTATAATGTTAGACCGGGAATTATAACGACTAAAGACGACGACCACCTTCGATAAATTACAAGTAGTCGATCCTCAAACGTAAAACCAAAACACCATAAAATTCCTTCCTTTTTTGAAAAGAAGTAACACTGTCCAATTGAATTGATAATTATGAGATTGACCCTGTAAAAAGTTGACTTCACTGAAATTTACTCTACCTGAAACCAAAACCCTTCAAATTCAATTACAGAATATTTTAAATTACTTCTTATTTTGGTTCGTAAACGTATATAAACTTTGTTTTTGAATGGATACGTCCACTGAAAAAAAAAATCGTGAATATTTAAGACGGTATAAACTGTACATAATACACAATACATATACAATAATACATAAACCTCAGTATGTTGATAAGTTTATAATCTTGTAGAAATAAAAATCAATCGTTTTTACATTAACCATTTAAAGATTCCTTGAGTCGGGACCGACTTACCTAAAAAATTTAAGGGGTTTAATAGAAGTTTGAGTCTATATAAATTCATTTGTCTTCATTTTGTCCTATCTCTTTTAGTTACCTTTAGTTCTATTTAGATAAAGTTTGATAAAGTTTATTCTATAACCTGTAATATTAAAGGGTTATAATCTATAATATTATTTTTGATAAGGTTATTAACCTGTGAACTGTGGTATAAAAATGGTCTAATCCCCCTTTTTTTCTATAAATACACGCAGTAACACTAAGTAAGTTGTTTATAAATAATATATAGGTAATTCGTGATCTATGATGTGACTCAAGATCCTTATATATTGATTCTTGGTCTGTATATATTAAAAGGAGTATTGTCTTGTATTTTAGTTTTCACTGTCTACAACAAACATGATGATTGTCCTCTCTGTTTTAGTTTGTTTTGTTTTGTATTGTTTTTTGAATTTGTCGACATCGGATCGAACCTGACGGGAGTGTCTCTCTTTCGTCACCCGAATCTGCAAAATCTTTTAGTGAACACTAAAGTAATAACAAAAATAAAGTGGAGATTGATTAAGAGTACCTACTACACTTTTCTCTGGTTATGTTGAACAGCTTTAAAAAACAGAAACTATATGTCTACAAAAACGAAGACCTATTCGAAATATGAACAAAAATAAAAGGAGTCGTAAGGTATTGAAAATCGTAGTTTAAATCCTTTATTTACTAAATAAGGTTGAGAGAGTGAATGTACCTACCTCGTTCACTCCAAGTCACCCCGTTATACTGACTGGTCTAGTAAGCCAAAACTAATAATGATCGTCCCCAGTGCCTCTTCCGTTACCGTGGGGTGAGATCATGAGAACGGACCTTTTAGGGTACCTGCCTCTTCGGACCACCCGACGTCAGGTACCCCAGTGCTCCTCAGTCTGTACTGACCCGTTGAAGTGAAAGTGAAAAGTGAAAGTACGTAACCTCTTCCGTTACCGTTGGGTGAGGTCACAAGAACGGACCTCTTAGGGTCCCTGTCCCGTCGGACCACCCGACGACAGATACCCCACCGTGTCTCAGTCTGTGCTGACTTCGCTGAATCGTCGTCGTCGTCGTCCCCAGTTCCAACTTTATAATGGAAATATATTATTTAGACCTCAGCGCCAAAGTCTGAAGAGAGTCGTAGTGAACGACGCCGAACTCCAACGACCTTTACATCTCGTAGAGGAGGACATAGGTAACACAGTAATAACAAAGGAAAAAGTAGATCACCAACGGGAAGAAAACGAAGTTACGTCTCGGATTGAAAAAGAACTAGATTATTGGTAGACTATCGTTTCGAACGAGTCAGTCAGTGTAGTAGGGAGTCGAATCAAGTTAGTCCTTTAGGATAACCAACCTGTTTTTTCTACGGTCCTGTATACTTTTTTTATCCAGATCGACAAAATGTATACCATTACATATACAAAGTTTCGATGTACAACTAAATACCGTCTCTGGTAGTCTTATAACATTTCATTAATAGGAGGTTAATTTTATTTATTTAATTTTTTTATTTCTATTTTGAGAAACACGAGATTGTCTCTTCAATTAGAAACTAGTAAACTTTCTACCCGTTTACAATTAAAACGTCTTTACCTGTATAAAAAGAAAGTAGATATAATTACTTCTTACATTGGAATGTATAGAAATATATTTAATAATAAAACAAAAAATATATCACAGAAATTAAAAATTTAATTCTTCTCTTTAGATAGGTACTGTATCATCAGTAGAACACATTTGAGAAAACTTAGTACAAGTCCCAAAATTTTATAACTCGTTTCTAGCATGAATTAGTCTTCTTTTCGGATCGACTTTCTCTGATGAGAAAAAAAAAAGAAGAGTAAATCTCCCTTTTAGATAATTAATACGAAAATATCCGGTTATTGATATAGGAACCGGAAAAAACAAACTGGATGTAATGGTAAACTTTTAGAGGTACAAGTCATTTTCCTTCTTATCGTCACATGACTTTACGTCTAGACTAAATTCATGATATTAACAAGAAACAATAAAATAAATTTTTTTTGTAACGAAATTCCTTCGTATTCCAATCATAAGAACAAAATCTCTTCTAACGGTTTGGAGTACGAGTATATAATAATGTACTAACAAGATCGTGAACTCACCATTCTTATCGAAAACCGAGGACCATCATTGGAGACATTGATAGTCCCCCTTTTCTTTAGTGGTAATTACAGGAGGGAAGGTGAAGTAGGGGTGGATTCTACAATGGAATTCAATAAGATGTTTCTGAAGTTTACGTTTGTTCCTTTAGTCTCGTCTTCAAAGTGGACAGTTGAAGAGGACGAATCTTCTAGGAATTATTTTCGAAGTACAGTTCTAAACACTTTGTAGACGGTTTTAGTGACCAGACTTCAACGTTTGTTTCACAATTAGTCCCGTCGGGGTGACACCGAATTATTAGAGTTACTGTCTGTGAAGAACCGTTAGTTCCAAGGAGACTACTAGCAGATTAGTTTGTCATGACTAAGACAGAGTGGTAGTGAAACCAACTCCTGTGTAAGTAGTGGTTTGTCTAAGTTGTCGTGGGACTTTTAGTTTCCTTACTCATGTTGTGTCACGAAAATTGAAACTTAATACCATACGTCATCGTCATTTATTTTATTTAAGTTATTGTTGAAAACATCCCCGACTTTTCAGAGTGTAAAAGGAACCAGTCTCCTATGTTATTTTACTGTTGTAACTGTCTCAGGTCGAACAACCTCAGATCGAAGTGGAAGTACACTTCCACACCCATAATTAAACCAATTAAAGATTACTAGTAGGTATTATTGAATGTTTTCTCAAACTTATTACTTTGTTACATTTTTCTTTAACCCAAGGTTTTTATTCGAAAAGATTCTGTCTTTTACAGAATTTTTGGACGTCATAAATCTCTGAATTAATCATATGACCCAGTAATACTGTAGATCGAGCAAAGTAATGGGAGGATTACATAATAATCAACCGTCAATTTATGACAGACGACCCTGGATTCTCAAAAAGGAGAACAGAAAGACCAGTATGAATAACGGATCCGGCTGTCGAATGGACATCACTCCTTCTTTACCTTGTGGTTAATCTTTCGAAAGTCGGGTCGTGGGTACCTTTTCGGTTTTCGACTATTTCCAGTCGCACTTTAAACTTACTGTCCCGATTTCAGAAAATGAGTATTAAAACACAAACGTTATCTTAAGTCTCGTTAAGTGTCGGAATTTCCGGAATTCACTCTTGTCGTTAATTAACATTACTTATTAGACTGTTTAGACCAACTGTATACCGACGATTACGGGAGGAAAGATCACCCTCGTCACCTCCCTAATCTAATTGAGTTTACTTTAGACCCTGGCGGTACGGTAGACGTACAAGTCCTCCTTTGCCATGTGCAATTTACCACTCACCCATCTATAGACAGAACATGAGTAGAGAGAGACTCGGGAACCGTCTAGACCCTTATCGTCAAAATAATGACGTGGTCGACGGACAGTTATCTCATTATACCTTTCCTTATCTCATGTTGGATCTTTCGATTATATGGTTCTTCGACAATTTTTAATTGATCTATGTTAATTGTACCGAAAGATTTAAAGAGACAAATATGTTACGTATAAATATAAAACTAAAAACCAAGTGGGACAACTTGTAAGTGATTAATTTGTTATAGTAAAGGTAGACGTGACAAACATACGGGAAGTATCTCTACATTCACCGTTCATCTCTGACTTAAAGTGTATAAGTATATCCACTTATTTCGGGTTGAAAATGAAAAAGGTAATATAACTCCCACTCTATGTCTTACAAATTTACTTTAGGTGTCTATTAGGGGGTTTGGAATAAACCATTCAGGAAGGAAGAAGGGGTGGAGACGGAGGGAGGAAAAAAAATTTGAGGTAACAATTGTTCATCACTTAACCCCACGTAATGAGAAAGGGGAGAAACCGGAGGTACGGAGGAGACTACTTTCTCCGTTATTAGTTTCTCCATCGACTTTCGTTTCTTTCCAAGTGTTCGTAATCCTGACTGAAGACGTTTAAGGTAACAACAGGTGGAAACAATCCTCTCCTTCTAACGTCACGTGCGAATAAAGGAGAGCGGTCGAAAAGTACACACAGACAGCATTTCGGTTCAAGGAGGAACTCGAACGACGGAGGGACTCACCCCAAATGAAAAATAAAATGAACTTATGGAACATAATTTGAGGTTCCGATTTGACAATAAACTTGTTTGTTGGGTATATGTTTGGAAGGGAAGCCCCACACTCAATTTAGGGACGGGTTGAACGAGTGAAGGTGAAGTCGGGGTCAACGGTGACGGTCAATAATCAGGAACCTCTTATATCTAGAACTTTGGAGTAAGGTGGAGAAAGAGAAATATCCGAAAAGTGAACTAGTTTACTTTAGGTATGTTTGGAACACACAAACTTTTTCTTTTGTTTGCCTTTAAGAGAGGGGTTAGAGAACAGTGAGTGCCAAAGAACCTCCGTAAATACCTTGTGTCACGAGAGTCTATGGTCGACCGATAAAGCGGAAGGACTCTCCTGATGACCATATGGGGACCAAATATCCCTTGATTTTGATTTCGTAGGTGACGGGTGATCGACCAGATGAAAATTAGAGAGTTATCAGGTGTTCTGAACTGTTGTTAGTATAAACCTGGGTCACCAAACAGGTTTTACTCGTAAAGATTAGTTCTATTTTGTTTCCTGAATGGAAGGACATGAATGGCTCTTTTCAGTCTTATAATTCTGTCTACTTTAAGGGTGAGTTTTTTTTTTTTTTGAACTACCAGTCAAAATTTATTAATAGAAGCCACCAATTCATGTCTCTGTCACTCTACTGTCACCTTTTTGGAAACGAGGGAAAATCCTTGAATTAGAACTGAATCGCAACACACCAGAGTCCGTTCTATAAATTGGAGAAACTCGAAATCAAAGGAGGAAACATATCATTTAACCAAGTTGTTACACTATAACCACATCCCTACACATGAAAGATAAGGATGAATCACATTTGACCCACTACAACCCAACGGATGTTGATTATGTCCCAACGGTGAAGGAGAAAGAGATTCCCCAGGTCACGGAGTTGACATTCCACTTTATAAATCTAATTAGGATTTTAAAAATCTCAAAAGAAGAGTCGTCCTTATTAAAACCATATCTTAAACTTTACATTCTGTAAAGTACCTGTCACAAGTCCAGTACAAATTTTGTATACCCTGAAGGGATTACCGAGTCTGCCATTTCGCAGACGGACGTTACGTCCTGTGGGCCCAAGCTAGGGACCCAACCCTTCTAGGGACCTCTTCCTTCACCGTTGGGTGAGGTCATAGGAACGGACCTCTTAGGGTACCTGTCTCCTCGGACCATCCGATGTCAGGTGTCCCAGCGTTTCTCAGTCCGTACTGACTCACTGAAGTGAGTGAGTGAATTTTGTAAATTAAACCGGACCCGTATCTTGTTAACTTTGTCGGTGGTAGACCTTTTTTACCGTACCGGTAGATCTACAAATGACCGACTTATAAGTATTATCAAATACATTTCTAACGTCAACAAGTTTGGTCACTAAAGTAAACACCAAAGACAAACGTCTGACACATGAAAACTTAAAACCCGTCTCGTTACCAAGAGTTTTAACACTAAGTCTTAGTCGGTGAAGTTGTTATAGACTCTTAGACAACTTTTCCGTTCAAGAGTCGGAGGTGGGTGAGCCATCACCCAGACAAGTCACTTAGTCTTTAAGACCCACACCCGGGTCGTTGGACACAAAATTAATCGAAAAGTCCCCCAAGACGACATACGGGTTAAACTCTTGGTGACGAGACCTACTATTTAGAAACCAATGGATGAAGTTATGTCTGGCCGAGGGTGCCAATCCGGTAAGTGAACATAATTTTTTTCTTCCTTGTTTTTTGTCTCCGGTTGTTTATTTATTTATTTGCTTCTTTCCTTTACTACCATTTCAATTCCTTTGAACTGGAAACGACCGATCATGCCCTACGATGTTGTCAACGGATAAAATATCCCGAAGAACGATTGTCCTTTCAGTACGTAATGGGTGGGATCGAATGTTAAATGGAAGATCTACCATTCGTCTACTGAAGATACCAAGAAAAGACCATATAAAATAAAAGAGTGGATTTAGAGGTCCCCTAGAAGGACTGGGTCCCTAGTTTGGGTCCAGAGGATGTAACGTCCGTCCAAGAAATAACAGACTCAGTGGTCCCTTCGGGTTTAGAGACGATCACTAATAAAAAAGGGGAAGTTTCACAAACATCTCGAGTCGACCAGGTGGAAGACACACTGCTACGAATGTTTCAGCATGGTGACGAGTAAAGGATGCAAGAATAGACAACTAGTGGAACCCGTTCAGGGGTAGGAGGGTTGGGTGTGAATCTGAGACACGGTTAGGGTATTAGGTAAACGGATATAGGTACTGTATAAAGAGAGTGGTGTGAACGTCTAGGACTTGTAAGACGGGAACAAAAGTCTTCCTTGGAGACACTAAACAGCAAATTAACAAACAGACTAAGAGTCTCTGGAGACTTATTGTTTATTTTTCTTTAATGATTTTACCCTTCGATACTAATACACAGGGGAATCAGCAGGAGTTACCGGAACTCTTCTGAGAACTATTAAGAAACACTTTAACTTAACGTAGTAAATTGGGAAGGAGTGATCAATAAAGGGGTAGAGAGAGACTGATGTCACTGATATGAAAATAAACTTCCTTCCTAACGAAGTACTAAGAGTATGTTATTTCAAGATAGATACATCGTACACACATATATTTATATATCTGTGTTCCAGTACGACTTAAATCCTCGAAATTCTTTTAGACGATTGGCCTACCTAGTACTAGTTTGAAAATAATTTTGAGGAATTTAGCAAAAAATTACAAAACTAGAACATCAAACAAAAAAAAAGGGTGTGATCAAAACTGATAATCTTCATAAAGGTCATTCGAAATAAGACAATCGGTAGCAAAACCTATGAACGAGTGACCACAATTTTACTATGTGGAGAGTGAAAAACAGTAAACGGTTAAATTACTCAGGTAGATGAGACGATGTAGGTCAATTAACTATTTCTTCAATCTTATCGACGTAGGAAGTGACGGACCCACATCGGACGAACTGTAAAGTCATGACGAGAACCTTGACATCCGAGCCAATGTAAAACATTCCGTCAAAACACCTCTTACACTGACTCGAGAGATCTAAATAGGTACGGTGAAATATGAGAGTCCAAACAGAGGGTCTTAGTAATCTCTGTCAAGTCAGACAATAAACAACGAGAAATACCGTAGTATGACGAGAGTACCCTCAAATTATGAAAATTTTAAACATTGACACATAAACTATCTTTAAATCTCTTTCAGAGTTAAAGGGATGTATCATTTTATATCTTAAAGAAGAAGTCAAAGTCACTAACAGTTGGGTAGTCATAAGTTTCTATCCTGAAACATGTTTTGAAGACAAACAAAAAAACGTGTCGACCTATTTTCGGTCAGCTGATATAAAAAATTACGAGAGTCGGAAAAATCATCAACGGATGGAGACTCAAAGGACGGGACTTAAAACGCAAGTGACATAAACATTTCTACTTTCTCTTTCTTCGAAAATTCAGAAGATAACCATTGTAGATAATAGTTAGAGGAAATGGACAAATTATTTCCTCAGTATAAAAGAAAGAAAGATGGGTAAACGGAGAAGTTTGCAGGTTGAAGTGAACTGGGACGGTACATCAGGATCTTTATCACATATATCCTCAAACTTTCCGATCGTCAAGAATATCGTAAAATTATGTAAGTCAAAACGTCGTGTTACTTATGACTGTTATATTAACCCTAAAATTTTTATTTCTTTTCGTTTAATACTTACGTCATTCTTAAAAATTAAAGTGTTTTGAGCTGTCCCCATTCCTTCGTAAAAAAATTTTTTTAAAACGTATAATCCAGATAGTTCAGTGATATTTTAACTTCTAAAATATTTTTATAAATTACACATGTTGTGCAACTCAGACATGATCTAAAAAATTTACAAAAAAATTTTTGACTAAAAATTTTATTTTGTCAAAGTCCACAGACACAAGGAATTTTCTGTAGATATATAAATTCATTATAAACTCATTATACGAAATCTGATCAGTTCAAATAAATTTTTATTTTGACTGACTTTGAATATTTTAATTCAAAAAAGAATCTACCGATGTTATTTAAATGGTCTAGGTCCTTGACGTAAGAAAATAAAATTATTGACAGTGGACCTAATTCTTAATACGAATCAAAATTTTTACGTTTGTTACGATGATGAAGATTTAAATAAAACAATTACTTCGGTGATGTATTTAAATCGTGAAAAAAAAAAATAATTAACGAATGTGACTTTTCCCGATTTAAGTCTTATTGAGAGACAAAGTTTCTGGATTAACGGTTCCTGGATCAGAATTATAATTGATCCTATTAATAATACGTTTCGTATGGGTGGGTCTTACAAACGTATCGATAGTGTTCGCGAAAGTATTTACTACGAAATTAATCAGAATTAATCTTAAACAAATTCAGTCGTCCCTTACGTCCCGGGCACTTTACTACATACATTATTCGTAGTCCGAGTGAAAAATGAACCCCTTATCTCGACTGTTTTAGTGTAGTGCAATTTAACTAAGTCAGTCTTAATTTTAAGAATACCATAATTAATTTACCCCCTAGAGTAATCGTCCGATGTCCCACTGCCTTGCTGAGAAACCGCTGGTCTACACTCCTTTCTTCGTGCCTTCCTCTCTCATGGTAATCTGGGTTTTCAGTAGATTAAGAATTTATATCTGTGTTACTGTAAGTTGGACCAAGCTTCAACAGGTTGATACATATATTCTAATTCTATGGTCCTTGAGTCTTGTTTAAAAAACAAACAAACAAAAACCAATAAACTACAGAAGTTAGAAGAAGTTGGAAGTGGAGTCATTTTTTTTTTTTTTTTTTTTAAGCCTCATAAGTCTTTGTAATAAAAATAANTTTTTTTTTTTTTTTTTTTAAGCCTCATAAGTCTTTGTAATAAAAATAAACTGTTTGGTTGAGTCATGGGGACCCTTAGTTATTGATTAATTTTACCTATTTACACTCAAAACAATAAATTTATGTATAAAAAAAGAAAAACCTGTACTTTAAGTAACTCTTTAAAATAGATTCTAAGAAAGGAGTAAAGAATGGATGTAAAGAAGAGTAACACATTAGTGTATTTATTATCCCATAGTTAGTTACGTAAGTGTCTCGGTACCCACTGAAAGGAAGAGAGACGACAAACTATTTCTTTCTTCCGTGTAGAACAATAAACATTTCGTCAAGACTCAAACGTTCAGATCAGTACCTACCTACTATAAATGAAGGTTAATCGTATACAAAACACTTACCGTTCCCCGTATACGACACCGACACATGTAAAAACCAGTTATAATTGTTAAATTCGAAAACCGAAGTAAGGAAGTCCGTGCATACTTTTTCCTTATAAAAGGAATATTTACGACTTACTCATCTTTTCTATGTCTCCGATTTGGAAGGATGACTTTCTGTAACTTAATCTGTCGACTATAAATTGATGTCTCCTTCACTCAGAATTAACAATAAGTATCCTTTTGTACTCAGAAAACTTTTGTCAGTGAAGAAATTTCATTTTTAGTCTTTCAATTATCAACCACCTTAAATTTTTAACAGAGGTGAGTGTGAAACAATATGTAATCATTGATTTTCACGTTATAGATGACATCTGATGGTAGATAAACCCTTTTACCAAAACTAAAGAAAAATGAAATTTTACTTATCTAAAGAAACCATAAACTCACCATAAAGAAACCATAAACTATGGGATTCTGATAGTTCCTCTTTCATCCGAGACCCATTTGACAAAAAACCCTTCTCCATGTAGAATCGAAGGTTTATCCTGTCATCCAAAATCGGAGTTTGTAGTCAAAGGAGAAAGGTCATTAAAAATAAAAATACCTTCATTAGAATACAACAGTAAAGGACAAGGTAAATCTAAGAAAAGGGGGGTTTTACTCCATAGTTCTAAATTTCCGTGTTATATCTAATTTTTTGTCAAATTCACACGAAGTGAGATGAAACTTTACAAAACATATAAAATACAGAACTGACAAAGTGGGGAAAGACTGTCCAACAACTCTCAAATTCATTTTGTATTGTTGTTACTGGTCGGAAAGTTTAGGACTCTTGTAAATTTTTTCAGTTTTGTGTGATACGGTTACGGAAAAATCGTCTCACATTGTTTACCTTTATATGAACACATCCGTAGGTGAAAATTTTTGGAGTAAGACCTTAATCAAATTGTTCCTGTTTTTGACTAGATTGTAACCCGGTAAAGGAACTGTTGTGTTTCTTTCTTTTACGTTCAAGTAAGACTCGACTAGGAAAAACGTTTCTACGACGCTACGTCTTATTTGTAATACCTCATATGAAGAAAAAATTGTAAAGGTCTGTGTTTCAGTTCACCGAACAAGAAGGCGCCACAATATATCGTATACGGTCTATTTGGTTGTTAACATAACCACTGTTCCATAAAACGTACAGTCATTGACTCATTAATTTGTATGTATGATTCTACCAGTCGGAACTTTACTTAAGACACAACCGAGGATTCTTAAATATACTCTAGACGAACGAAGGTACAAGGAGATATTATATAAAGTCCGAAAAAAAAAAAAAAATTCAAATTCAACAGATTTTGTTATTAGGATCAAACAACGGTGTGAGTTAGTACTCACCTTTTTTTTTAAGGGTTGTGTAGGACAAATCCTTTGACCGAAAGAGTACCGATAAAAAGAAGAACGCTTTTTTTTTGTTTTGTTTTGTATAAATAAAATATTGACACGGACCTCGGTTGAGGACACAAGGAACGGAAATCGTTGTCTGTTTGGAGATGACTCCGAAAAAATTGTCGGATTTCCTTATATCATTTTCCAATGTATTTGTAAGTCTTTTTATTTAATTATTGGGGTTCGGAAGATTTACATGACTTCTCCCTGTCCGATACATCACACGTTACCAAAACTAAATCCATTCCAGACGACAGGTTATAAGTTAAGGTAAACATTTTAATTATCGAGGAGGTACTTAACTTACGTAAATTCGAATCTTTGTAGAGGAACGATGGAGTATTACTTCCCATACCCTAAATCTTATTGTCTCCGCATACAAATGTATAACGGAGAAGGTACAGGACCAAATTCTGTAAACCCTCTAGTGTTTTTAAGACAGATGCAATGCACTTCTTACTTACGAACGGGGTATAGGATTCGACATGAGGTGCTCTCGTCTTCTGATCCAGACAGAACGAAACGGGTTCGGGGTTTATAACTCACTATCAAGTTATATAAAAACAACTTACTTTTTTTCTTGTTTAGTGGAATGAAGGTATCACTATTTTCTTTCAAAATATAAATCGTCGATAGTCTAGCAAAGAACTCTCGTCAAACACTTTGTACTCCGCTCTCCTCTTTGCGTCCGTGACTTTGTCATCCTTCATAACTAGACGTCGGGACCCACTTGGTCTTGTCCTATGGTTCTTACCTACATAGTCGGACCTCACTTTACAACGAACGATGCATTATAACAGATTGAACTTGGATTTTTGTTGTAGTCTCGAGGACAATATTGTACTCCTTTGTTGTTCTTCGAATCTTATAACTTTTTAAACAAAACAAGTACCTTACAAACAACTCTTGTAAAATAATTAAGTTTGTTATTGAAGTCTTAAAAGGAAACATATCGAAATGAGAAAATTCTACTGTACCGATTTGAGGAAAATGGGGAAAAATCAAATCTAATTTAACATGTTGTTTTAATTCTGGTGTGTTGTACCAAAAATCTTTCGAACTTCCCTTTCCATATAGTATGTAAATACTAATAACTCTAATACTGTTCATTACCCTTCCCTGTAAGACGAAACCACCTAATTACGATTTAGTCTTCAGTATACCAGAAACACTGGGACCCAATTCAGGAAAGTGATAACAATTTACCAGTCTTTCTCATTATGGTACTATAAAATTTATCGTTTCTATATTAACCCAGGTTTATTCTTCCGGTCCTTATGTTCCTGAGGTGTCTCCTCGGACTGGTGTAAAGTAATGGTAAATCGTCTTCTCCACGGAAAATAAAGGACCATGGTGTCTTGGATGGTCGACAATGACTGACACGAATATTGTAGAGTCAGTTTTTAGAATTCCTGTAACTTAATAAATAAATATAATATAGAGAGGTTCACGAGGGAATTGTACATTAAGAAAGAATCTCATTATACGTATGTTGTAGAAACACGCTAGACCCTTAAAATACGTCACAACTCATTATTTCTCACTGACTATAATAAAAAAATTCTCACTCCTTCAAAACCACAAACTCACGACTGCTGAAAGGACGGAGTGGAGATGTAGAAAGGGAGACGGAATTCTTACGGGAGTGAAGAAACTGACACCACGCTTCTTTCAAGTTTGCTACGGTCGGGGGTAGTCACGGACACCCTGGGAGTGGAGTCAGAATGAGGAATCGGTGGAAATTTTTTGAGGGTACCGTTTGTGGAAAGGAACGAGAGTATTCAGTAAAAACCTGGTCGAACCCTCGGTCGGGACGAGAAAGACCCCCATAAGGAACACTACTTATTTGGAAGTAATATAAGAGAACACATATAGTAGTCAGAGTTGTATACTTGGTCTACACTCGTATACTCAGGTAGGACGGAGACTCTCCACTAGGGTGTGGGTAAGTTATACACTGGAAGGGTGTCTGTCTTCCATTCACGACTTGTATCTTGTCTTCCTAGACAAACAAACAAACAAAATTATGTCACATGTAAAACAGACACTAAAGAAAATTCTGGGACCTACGGGACACCTGGTTGTCGAGACATTATCCGGTTTTTCTTGATCTATAACTATACTAATTCTTATAGTTGTCGTCCCTGTCTCCAATCCTACTCTTGAACTTCCCGATAATTCAGAGTAAAGAAATCCCGTGTTCAACTATAGGTCGACCCTAGTCTTTAAAAGGGATCACCACATCGTGACGGATTAATCGACGTAATCCCTTCTAAGACGGAAAGAGACTCGTGACCGGAGTCAACCTCTGTCCTTTGAGTGGATGAAGTCACCATTCCGACCTTATGAATTAATTAATTACTAACTCCGTATAAATACTAAAACCCTACTTTCCCGAAATCCTCACTTTTATAATGATGTAAAGAAGGATGACGATGACCCTTTGTACCCAGTGAAAACCGTTTAATTACTTAGGTTTAATTTTATGTAAAAAAAAAAAAATGGGTTTCTAACCATTTAACACTTATGGAAGTCTTAGAGAAAGGAGAGACAATTAGAATCTTCGAACCTAGTCAAAACGTTTCATACTGTAAAAATGATATCTTAAACTACGAGAACCTTATTTCGAAGTGACATTCTCATGTACGAACAGAATGTCATTCGTGACTATAAATGATATTGTCACTTACACCTCTCCTTTTACCTCTTTCTCGGACCTAGGTTATTATTTTTAGGAGAAACAAGGATATCTATTTCCGACTTTCATTACTACTGAACTGTGTAGCTGTAATCCTCTGTTCAGATTGACCATAATTCAGTCTTTTAGAGAGAGAACCAAAAGATATTTCATTCACACCACCATCATCCTTTCTCGAGTTGATTTAGTGACTTCTTTATTTCCACTCGTCCCTATCTAGGTTATATTCGAGACCTAAGTATTGTTTCCGTCCATCCCTTTATTCAGGAATCCTTTGTTACTTCCTTCTTTAGTCCGCCATCAAGATCGTGCACCTTCACAATCGTCCTACCGTTATTCTCAGTACGTATGAGAGACTTTGCTACCTGGTGAATATAACAGAAAGAATAATGAAGTATCACTAGAATTGATCTTTTGTTTTTCTCATAATTTCGAAAAAAGAGGAAAATTCAAAAGAGAGTTCACAGAGTAGAGATCATATATTTGAGTAGAAGTTTAGAGTTGATAAAATACTGACGTGGTTTGACGTCTTTTTCTTAATTCAAAAGATGAGTGACGAAAGAGTGCCTTTAGATCGTATCTTTTATAATCACATAAACGTGATCCGATGAAGTCACTCAAAATTTGGTACTTTAATTTTCTACGAACGAGGAACCTTCCTNTGAAGTATCACTAGAATTGATCTTTTGTTTTTCTCATAATTTCGAAAAAAGAGGAAAATTCAAAAGAGAGTTCACAGAGTAGAGATCATATATTTGAGTAGAAGTTTAGAGTTGATAAAATACTGACGTGGTTTGACGTCTTTTTCTTAATTCAAAAGATGAGTGACGAAAGAGTGTCTTTAGATCGTATCTTTTATAATCACATAAACGTGATCCGATGAAGTCACTCAAAATTTGGTACTTTAATTTTCTACGAACGAGGCACCTTCCTTTCAATACTGGTTAGATCTATCGTATAACTTTTCGTGTCTGTAATGAAACGGTTGTTTCCAGGTAGATCAGTTCCGATACCAAAAAGGTCACCAGTACATACCTACACTTTCAACCTGACACTTCTTTCGACTCGCGGCTTCTTAACTACGAAAACTTGACACCACAACCTCTTTTGAGAACTCTCAGGGAACCTGACGTTCCTCTAGGTTGGTCAGGTAAGATTTCCTTTAGTCAGGACCCACAAGAAACCTTCCTGACTACGATTTCAACTTTGAGGTCATGAAACCGGTGGAGTACACTTCTCAACTAAGTAACCTTTTCTGGGACTACGACCCTCCCTACCCCCGTCCACCTCTTCCCCTGCTGTCTCCTACTCTACCGACCTACCGTAGTTTCTGAGTTACCTGTACTCAAACCCACTCGAGACCCTCGACCACTACCTGTCCCTCCGGACCACAAGACGTTAAGTATGCCAGTGTTTCTTAGCCTGTGTTGACTTGCTGACTTGACTTGACTTCACTTATATTCTTTCCCTCAATCGTCCGTCTCCCCGAGGTTTACACAACTAGATGTCACACTTCGCGTTAACTAATTTTCTGGGTCGTCTTCTGTCGAAATCTCTTTTACTATTCATGTCTTTCTTCTGGTAAAAGATTTCACGGTTTTCGTTAATGATGAACGTGAAACTGGAAACGTTAAAAATATTTGTCAGTATCCTTCCTTTAGGTACTTGTTTTCGAACGTCTTATTCTGAACCCAGTCTATTCCTTAAGTCAATCTGCTATTAGTTGATAGTTCTACGGAAGACCCATAATCCTTTATCCTATAAAGAAGACTCTACCAAAATATTACGAGTGATAGTGAACCGTCAAGTCCTCCGTCAATCTCGGATACATTCTTTTTCGATGAGTAAATTTTTTCCTCTAAAAATAAGAAAACGTAAAGATTCTGAGACGGAGGTATTTTGTACTTTTTCCACCACGTTATTAGACCGAATAGGTTAGTTGGGGGGGGAAATTCATATTTCCTTTGGAAGGGACACATCTCCCGGAACAATAGTTCGTTTCATAACTGGGGATTTTCGGGGTCCGTAAAGAAAGAGGTGTCTTTACTAAATCTTAGGAGAGTATAAATACAAATATGAACAGAATCAAAGACACAACAGATGTATAAAAGTAATATTTTTTCATACTTTGTGAACATATACATTGTATAATACATAAATACTCTGATAGTACCTATACGTATGTGTATACAGAGAAACCGGGTCAATTTTAAGTCCTTCACTAAGGGTGTAGAACTTGTTTCATACATACAACCTCCAGTAAAAACTTCAAATCGTAACTCGTCTGAAACATCTCACTCTTAAAAGATACAAACCCTTTCTCTTGTTCTTTTATGACACTTTATTGGTTGATTGGATGGTAGGGTACTCATTAGGTATTTTAGGAGAGTCTGAGTAACCAAATGGACTGGAAGTAGGAGTCACAAACTTTTATGAATCTTTACATGGTTGATTACGAAATAGTCATAAGTCAAAATAACGGTTTTGTACACCCTCTTTCTTATCTTTAGATTCTCGTATTCCTTTCTTCTAATTTGTCATTGGATCCGATCCCAGAGACAAATTGAAAGAATAGACACCAAGTCCAAACAACACACACAATCAGAGAGTCAGCACAGGTCGAGAAACACTATAGTACCTAACCCCGGACTACTAGAGAGGATAGGTCCCTAAAGGGTCCGTTCTTATAACCTCACCCAACGGCAAGGGATAAGGTCCCCTAGAAGGTCTGAGTCCCTAACTTGGGTCCAGAGGACGTAACGTCCACCTAAGAAATGATAGACTCGGTGGTCCCTTTGAGAGTCTAGATAATTTGTGGAAATATAAACCAATTACAGTGGTCGTAGATTCTTGAGACACTAGGATTTACAGTACATTCAGAACCACCCCCTTACCTTGTCGCGGTAGTACTTCCTTAGAGGGTACTACCCTTCTTCACTTTTATCCTTATACTCTGTAAACCTTCTTCTGTCAATTCCTATATCCCTGAGATTATAATTACCTTTTTTCGACTATCTTTTCTGTAATTAGTGACTCACCACTGATAACTCTTTCGTGAGGAAATATTAATACTAATAAACGAATAATTCGGGTCAGGTACTCTACCTTATTTATTATTTATCGTAGGAAATCTTGGGATCCTCTTGAAATCGGTAGTTAGATACTTAATTAGTAGTTTATAAACACTTCCTTTCTGTACCAGGCCGTTCCTAAAATATCAGATCAATCTTCTCTATGTGTATGTTTATCAACTTCCGTAATACACTATTGAAGATCCCCTTTGACTCCGAAAGTTTAATCGAGTATGATTTTAGGTACGACTTAAAGTAATTAAGTCGTCAAAATGAGGAAGGACGGAGACGGAGTACTGAGTCCCGTATTTTGGTCAGTAGAGAAGGCATGTACTTACATCTCTCAATGAGTCACACGAGTGTTCAAGTAAGTCCAAAAGAGAGGTCGAAGGAGTCACTACGGATACTCTAAGAACTTTTAATGAGTGGAGAGGTCACCGACGGTCACAGGAGATACTCTAAGGAGCTCGAAACCTATTGGTGGTAGGGAGGAACAATCTCACGCGTCCGACGTGTCACCAAACGTTTTGTCAACCCTTCTTCTGTGTAAGGTATTAAACACAGTAACCACAACGTAATCGGGGTCTTCGTCGCGATGAACTTAGCATTCATAGTATTTTGGTACGAACTTTTACAACGAAAGTTTAAAAACAAGATTGACGACATTTCGAAACCCCCCAAAGACCATGGTGAACTCTTGTCTTAGTCACAGTGACAGAAAGACCGAGTAACAAAAAGCACATAAAAATACAGGATCTATGACACATGGGAGGGAAGAAAAAACTACGTTTTACTTTGGGGGTACGGAGTACGTTTTTTTTTTTTTTTACAACCGGTTCAACCTATCCTAACACAGAGTTGTAGATGAGAGGCAGACGACACGAACGCTATTCGACAAAGGACTCAACAGTACTATGATCGTTCCTTAAGTCCCCACACCTTTGAAAAGAGACCGGTCCCATCAGTCTTGTCCTTTCCTTATCGTCCACCGTGAACTGGAGACGACATTCTTATCAATCTCAGGACACCCTCCACCGAAAGGTTCATCTTCTCACCACACCCCTCACGACAACACGGCACGTAGAGAGACGAAGTCTAGGCCCGTGAGTACAGGAGTGGTGATCCTCACTAACCGACGACTTTGAGTGTCGACTCAGGACCAGGTCCTTCTCGGGAGTCGGGTTCCCTGGACATAGTGGGTTCCAATACCGGGGAGGTTCCCCGTCGGCGTGGGTTACGGACCAATTGTACTTCCATGTCTCTGGTCAGTCACACTGCGGAGAGGTCCAGTCGGTCGAGACTTCAAGGAGTACCTAAACTACCACCCGAGACAACGTCGTTACAGTGTCAAGTGTAAGACGGGAACGGTTCAGGAAGAGGGTAGTGAAAGAATGTCCACAAGGCGTCTAGTGAAGGTAATTTTTAGGACATTCATTTCGAGGCACGGTGTCAGTGAAAACATCCTTTGGGTAGATTCTTTTCACTCCTTATTTTATTATAAAATCCCCTGACACTTACATGAACGAACCGATTCACGTTTAAAGCATTACCCATCAAAAAACCCTGTATTACGATCTTTTGTTTCAAAGGTCTCTCCAGGAACTTACGGTCTAACATCACAACCCTGAAATGGTCTAGCTTTAGTCATTTGTGGACCGTGTACTCGAGTGTCGTCGAAGAGGTAGAGTGTAGACCTCACCTGTAGACGTCAGTTACTGGCGACAGAAGGGATGTCTTAAGGTCAATTAACCTCTTAGGAGGAGATCTGACTCTTAGTCAAACTTAGTACACAATTCTTCGGACGTGGGTTGTATCTTTATGTAAAAATCCTCGTTGAATTATAGAGAGATTGAAGATTTTTCCTGAGGAATGAGATCAGAACTCCGGACAAATAATCAGTTCTTATAAATAGATTATCATTAAAAAAAGGTTTTATAACCCTATATCAACGAAATGTCACAATCAAAGACGACACGTTGCTTCACTTGGTCGATATACGTATGTGTATAGGGTAGTGAGAACTCGGAGGAGGAAGGGAGGGGTGGGGAGGGAGGAGGAGTGGGGAGGGGAGATCTAGTGGTGTCTGGTGCCTCGACTCGAGGGACACCATATGTCGTCGAAGAATGATCGATAGATAAAATGTGTATCATCACATATGTACAGTTATGGTTAGAGGGTCAAGTAGGGTGGTGGGGAGGGGGGACGGGGGTACAGGTGTTTAGACAAGAGATATAGATGTAGAGTGAGGATGGGACTTTTTTCCAGTAGACATAGTAAAAAGATCTAAAGTGCACGTTCGTACGATCCAACGAAGTCAGTGCAGTCTGATTTAAACTCTGGGAGACCTGATATCGGGTCGTCCGAGGAGACAGGTACCCGAAGAGGTCCGTTGTTATCACCTCACCCGACAGTACGGGAGGAGGTCCCCTAGAAGGACTGGGCCCCTAGAAGGGGTGGGTCCCTAGATATACGTAATTATGTACTACAAAAAAAAAAAAAAAAAAAGACTACAAGAAGTAAGACATACTGTCAGAGATCCAGGTAGGTACAGAGATGTTTACTGGGTCAATACAATGAAAATTACCGACTCATCAAAAGGTAACACTGTGTACTCACCTATTTCTTCTACATCATACATAGGTCGTCAGTAAACTAAGTGAACTGTACAGTTTATCAGTAAACTAAGTGTTTGAAATTACGATAGGACTCTACCTTCAATCTCTGTGTTTCTTGTTTTCTTACGTAAATTCATAACTTATATATAGGTGGTAATCCCTTCTTTAAAGAAAAACTCCTGGTATAGAAACCCTCACATAATTTTATCCGTCGAAAGAATAATAATTATACGATTAAAATTTTTATTGGGGTAGTCTATCCTATTGTATGTAAGTTCCATTTATTTATCTTAAAAAATTTACATGGTTTATTACTATGTACCAGTTTGTTTTATGGTGTAAAAGTTAAAACTTAAAAGAGGTTATAAAGACGGTGTGAATTGAGACTACAAAATCTATCAGAATGATTCGTGTAGAACTTTCACCAGTCACTCCCAGACACGGAACTGAGCCATAGTACACAATGAACTCATCCCACTAGTATGTGGGAGACAGGTCCTGAGAAGTAATAATACTCATCAGGGGGGAAAGTGACACTTTTTCCCATCTCCCTGAAGGGACCGTCAAGTCACCAATTCTATGACACGAAGGTAAAGTCCCCCACTGTCAAACTAGAGACCAACCCCTTTTTCTTTATTTTTACTTTTTCTCTATCAGATAAAATTTATTTAAACGTGTCTATAAAGACTATATTCAACCTAAAGTTGGTTTCTTTACTTCGTTTTTAAATATTAACGTAAGTTTAAAGGTACCGGATTTACTCTAAAAGACGAATCACTTAAAAGTAGGAAGAGACAGTACCTTGAGATCGACCTCCTCTTTCACCATTTTCCCAGTCGTCGAAGTCAAATAAGTCTTGTAGACAGTACTCAAATAGAGATAACGAAGTATAACATGTACACCGGACTGTACATCTTCCTTAGACCCGTCTGGTACTTCTTTTTAATGACAATTTTTTTCGTTTGTCTCTTTCTTGTAAGAAGGAATGGGAGATACGTTCTCTACACCCACCCACCTACCATACATACCATCATACGTACTCTCTCTCTGTCTCTCTGTTTTGAGTATCAGAGATTCTACAAAGGTGGTCAGGGGTAGGACAGTTAACTGGTTTTTCTGGATTTTGTTTTGGTCACCTGACACTTGTTGGAACATAGAAGCTGAGTCTAAAAGTAAATCTTGAAATAAAAATAAAATATAGCAATCCTCAGAGTATCGAAGGATGTTGTAGTTTGTGAAGTCAAAAAGTTTACATCCATAAGATTTATGGAACAACTAAGACAAAAATAACGAATAAACTGAATACGATCTAAGTCCACATCACTAACCTATACAAATATCCGATATGAGGTGTATTTCAAAAATATTTTATAACCGATATAAGGAAGACGACATATGTAGGAACGTCGAATAAAATATGGATCATCAAACATGGAGGATTAGGAGAAGTAGATAGAACGGGAAGGAGTGTGGAGACCATTGGTTCTTTGATTTTCACTCGACTATAGACCCACGTTTCTCTACAATAGTCTTAAACACTTGATTTTTGAAAGATGAAACGGTAAAAAATACGTGTGATAAAACTATTTATACTACCAAACCAAAGTCCAGAATCGTTTTCTCTTGTTTGTTACTACCTCCCTCATAATGATCAACCGTCGGAATTACTAATTGTTGTTTTGATAGTCACTTGTTGAGTTTTGTGTACCATATAACCCCGAGCAATCACATATCACTCGGAACTCCTGTAGAAACATACTGTCTTAGTTTGTCATTCGTAATAACTACTTTGACTAACTCTCTCAGTATCTTTCTACATTGACAATTATATAGATAAGACAAGTTCTTCCGTCCCTAAAAATTTCTAAAATCTTTTGAGATTTAAGAATTTCTTTTACTAAACCACGAGTCTTTGTGTTTATAATCATAGACCTTTCGAGTCATTCGGTCTTTCTATGTTATGGGTCCTTTAGAGTAATCGTCTCGGTTATAACAGGTCTTTATATACGATTTTAATTTCTGTATGTATTCGTGGTAGGTAAAGAGACGTAAATAGCTTATCGTGTCTACTATATTAATCGTTCTATGTGTCTCCATGTGTCGCGGTGTTTGTATCGGTATGATTATGTTCTCCATTTACACATAAAAGAAGACTTAAACTAAAGTCCTCACGAGTGACGTAGAGTCACAAACAGTAACCTGTGACGGTGGACGATAGAAAATTTTCCTCGATAATTTCTTGTAACGTGACTTCGACTACTGAAGTAAAAGTTTTTTAGGGAAGAACAGGTTTTATAAGCATTCACGTCTTTAGTAGAAAAAGATTTTAAGATTTTAGACAGACATCAATGTAGTCTCCGAGGTAGGGTATAATGAAAAGACATTTTTCGTTTGTAAATAAATGGTCGTAAAGACGGACTGAGAGGACGTCTTTGGTTCAGACGAATCGGTCGTAGTTCCAACAAGTAACTCTTTTACCACTATCATACAACCCAAAAATTTTAGACATCAATTTTCAGTCATATAAAAATTTTTATTATAAAATACCTTTATATATAATACAACAAACGACAACGAATCAGTGATTCAGTACAAGTTAAGAAAACGTTGGGGTACCTGACATCGGACGGTCCGAGGAGACAGACACCCCAAAGGGTCCGTTCTTATGACCTCACCCAACGACAAAGGAGGAGGTCCCCTAGAAGGGGTAGGTACCTGACTTGGGTGTAGATGACGTAACCGTTCACCTAAGGAATGGTGACTCGGTGGTCCCTTCGGGTATATAATATATTTTATTATTTATTTTATTTATATATAATATATTTTGTTATTATTACCGTAAATAGATTAATATGTACAATTCCTCCTTTACCCAATTAATAAAAATTTTTTACTTGTACTTCTTAAAAAAAAAAGTGATTTACATGTTTTATAGTGTTCCTTCAAATCTAAAATTTGTTAGAAGGAGTTCGTGTATAAATAAATCGAACGAACATGACAAAGAAACAGAGGAAAAGAAGAAGGGAGAATGGTGGAAGATTAAAAAGTAAGAAAAGTCATTTATCATCATACTGTTTCTGAACGGAAATCAGAGACTTTTTATACTGATCGTCATTTTTCTACTCCTTTTCGATAAGGCAAGATCCGGTAAGAGGGGATGAGAGGAGGTGACCGTCTATAAAATTCTGAAATGTCTTTGACTCATAAAAAAAGAAAAGAAAAAATTTTTTCTGGATCAGGTTTGGATGATTTTGAAAGTGGTAGAGACGACGGATTAAGTAAATAAGTACCGGATATAAATAGGAGCAGATATTGGAGAAAGAAGAACAGAAGAATAACGAATATACTCTTAACGACCTATTTAATAAGTCAAAAAGGATAATAGGTCATATAGACGTTATTTGACTATTAGATCGGGACATTTATGTAAATATTATTAAACTCAATCAGAAGAGAAACATAGACGGATTGACGGACAGTCAGAAATAGATCGAGAAATATGAGACAAAAGTTCGGAAACGGACTCTACCTGAAGTTCATGAAACAAAGACAAACAATATATTACTTCTGTTGGACGATTCATCTACGTTTACGATTAAGACATCAATGAAAAGTAAAGTTTACTTTAAAGTAATCACAATTCATACCTTTTAATTAACGAAGAATAAGTGTTCAGACGTCTTGTATTGGCGGTTGACGTTTATTGATACAATTTCCCATTACGATACCTAATTGGTATTTAGTTGTCTCGTCCGTTTAAGATGTAATTCCCGTTTTAGGTCCACATATGAGTACTGGAGATCAACGATTATTTCTTTATCTATGTTAGAGAACCCGACCTTGTTCTAAAAAGTTCATAAAAAAGAAAGTAAGTTGAAAAAAAACCATAAAAGAAATCCCACCTCAGTCCCCTATTTTATTGTTATTCTATTAGAGACGGGAGTCTTTCAAATGTCAACCGATCACTTTGACCAGTTCACTTTTATCTCCCTCTAATTGTAAAACTAGACAGTAGTGTCTATAAAACTTTCCCGCTGTCTTCTTTATCGATCGGTTCGATGAACACTTCAAAGTGCCCTGGTCTCCTACAATTCATCTTTGGGGTTTCAGTCATCAATGAGTATCAAAAGGAACAGATAGAAAAGAGATGAGAGAAGTCACCCTGAATGTAAAGTGACTTACCGATTGCGCCACTACAAGATCTCAGAAGCATGACCAAGCGTCGACCACCTTTTGGGTAACAATCGTAGAGAAGGTTGTGACATAGGTCACTGTAGTACAACCAATCAGTGAACCTAAACCACTACCCTTATCATAAATATGGTGCTCCTGACTGTTTACGATGGTTCGTTCAAAAAAAAAAAAAAAATTAAGGAGGTTTCTCGTCGACCAATTTGTAAATGGTCGGATCCCTTTCTTCATAAGGAAACGACTGATTTTTTACTACGTGTTGTACCTCAACACTCAATTCAACATACATCCCGTTTTACTCCTGACGCCGAACCCTCTGTCGTGGAGTCTATCCAGACTCTCTGACGAGTTTTCTCCATCATCCCCCTCCAATTATATATTATAAAACCACTTCCCTCTCAAGTTACGTTAGTTCGTGCATAAAATCTTTTACCAAAGACGATCGGTACTCTTCGGTTACAGTGGTACTTCCCTAAATCACGAAAAGATCTATACTTGTCAACGTTACTAACCCTAGTACTTTAGTCAAGGACTTTCACCGATTGATAGATTTCTGGACAAGGTGGCCAAAGGGGCCTCGTGTCTCACGGAGTGAGAGGTGGGCTCAATGGGAATCTCCCACAACTTCCAGCTGTCGACGTCGCCGTGTCCCAAGTTAGAGACGTCTCCGTCTACCGTTTACGGGAACAACGACAAAGCAGAGACCGTTTACAAGAACCGTTCACGGTTAAACATCAACTGTGGAATTAAGATGACCTTTTAAATCACCTCCTATTACTCTGTCCTACCAAAAAAGGTAGATTATAATCTTTCCATACCAGGTCTATTTCGTCTCTACTCTTGGTATCATTCTATGATAGGGATGGAAGAATCTTTAATATGGTCCTTCCTATTCTGTTCAATAGTCAGTGATATAGAGTTCTGATTTAGTCGTTTTTACAAGTCTCCTCCTTTCCTTCTGATCTTTCTGACGAGATTTTCATGTAAAGTTACCAAACCAGGTACCTAACGGTTTATTAATCCCGGGGCGTTAATGACAGTGCATTCTAGATACCCAGTGAGTCTGTTCTCACCACAATAAAACCACATACTTCAAAGAGTCGTAAATAGTAGGACAATAGGAAGACACCTCGAAGGATAAGTCACAGTCGTTGTCTTCGTCTGTCTCATTGTATCACAATGTCTCCCAACCGTATCCGGAGAATCACAGAACCAAATATGAAATAATGAGACGTTATGACTCGTTCATTGTATGTGAGTGTTACTAAGTCTAAGGAGTAAGAATTTTAAACTAATCATTATCATGAATTGAGTATCCCAAAAAAACTTTAATTTAAGTAATTTCTACACTTTCGTAAGTCCCGTACGGTAAAGTACATGACACGGGTACGACAGCACAGACTGAGAAACGTTGGAGCATCCGATATCAGGAGACACAGGTGATCCGAGGAGACAGGTACCCTAAAAGGTATGTTCTTACGACCTCTCCCAGTGGGAAAGAAGGAGATCCCCTAGAAGGGCTGGCTCCCTAACTTGAACTCAGAGGACGCAGAAAACGAACCGTCCGTCTAGTAAATGGGCTACTCGGTGGCCCCTTCGGCGTATAGTACGTATGCATGTACAACAGACAACAGAAATAATTTTGTATAAGTGCTCCTGACCGTCAAGGGTATTTTACCCAATCTACACCAGTTAAGACAGAAAGGTTTGTGAAAATTCTTGTCTTCAGTGACGACTGAGAATTCGAACTGTATGCTTCCAATAGGTATCTTAGAACCCGCAAGTGGGTCAAAGAGATGTTAATTGGCACTTATAAACACCATGATAGAAGTAGTAAAAGACTATAATACTTGTGTATCTCATCTATATTAAAGAGAAATGTCATCTATAATAAAGAGAATATAACAACAATCTAAATGGATTAGTTACCACCCCGAAGGGTCCACCAAGACACCATTTCTTAGATGGACGGTTGTATCCTGTGTACCCGACATAGGGGCTCAGACCTTCTAGGGGACCTCTTCTTTTACCGTAGGGTGAGGTCATAAGAATAGACCTTTTAAGGTACCTGACTCCTCGGACCACCCGATGTCAGGTACCCCAGAGTTTTCTCAGTCTGTGCTAAATTACTGATTCGTTGTTGTTGTTTAGTTACTATTCCCTTTCAGTGTCTAGACTTTCATGACACTTCGACCGGAGTATTCTACAACAAAATTTCTTTCTATTTTAACTTTTTCCCAAAACCCTTCTACACTTCACTTCAGCAAGTCAGCACAGGCTGAGAAACACTGGGGTACTGACATCGGATGTCCCGAGGAGGCAGGTACCCTAAAAGGTACGTTCTTATGACCTCACCCAACGGTAAAGGAAGAGGTCCCCTTGAAGGGCTAGGTCCCTGACTTGGGCCCAGAGGGTGTAACGTCCGTCTACGAAATGGGAGATTCGGTGGTCCCTTCGATTTGTGAACTTTTTATCTGCATTCTAAAAAGGAAGAAGAATGACCGGTATCTTAATAAGTGGTGGACAGTCAAGGATACTTGAGAGACAAGTTTTCGTTATCTCTTTTTCGTTGAAAACTTGTGTCTATCCGAATGAAGTGAATGTCCGGACGAAGACCAGAAGGTCCTTAGAGTACCATTCCGGAACGAGGACCGGTGTCTATACTGTCCTGGACCTTAGTAAAGACTCTATATTACGTCCGTAAATGCTACTAATCAATTAGTGAATATGTTGAAGAACTTTTACTTTTGGACGACGTCTCCCTGTTTTAGGTATTCTGGGTTCTTGGTATTTAGTGAAGACATTTCACGGTTCACGGTTCGCAGTTCGACAAGTGAGAAAGTACTTTACTACGAACCAATCTCTTACCCTTCTTCTTATTCGCTCGTCTCAAGAAAATACACCAAAATTTTTGAGGACGTGACAGCGTGATTTGGGTCTAATCGGGATCCCTATACGTAGCTACGGTACCGTGTCTGTGACCACACTTTTCGTCTCGTGGGCACATCACAGGGTCTCTACCGCAACTCTCCCACCGTTATAGGCGTGAGTCCTTAGGTCCGATGGGAAGGGACTGGTGGTGAAGTTGGTCAGTTGTGTAATCGTGACGTCATCGAGAGTGTCTACTTTAGAAGTGTTCAAAGGTACAACCGATGTACGTAAAAATTTTGATTAAAGTAAATAAATAAAACAACCGTCACAGAAGAAACAACTCGAACCCGAAAAGAGATCAACACCGCTCGTCCCCGATGAGAGACCAACGTCACGACCCCGAAGAGTAAACGTCACCGAAGAAAACAACGTCTCGTACCCGAGACACCGGGTTCTCGAAGTCGTCGACACCGTCCTCGCGAGTACTCAACACCAAGGGTCCGAGATCTCGTGTCCGAGTCGTCAACACCGCGTGTCGGAATCGACGAGGTATCGTACACCTCAGAAGGACCTGGTCCCTACCTTGCGTACAGAGAACGTAATCGTCCACCTAAGAAATGGTGATTCGGTGGTCCCTTCGGGACGTAAAATTTTGTTACCCAGTAACCAATTTTCAACTTTTGGTAATCTGATTAAGTCGGAATTTCTAACTTCTGAGTTGTGGAAAGGTCAGCGATCAAAGTCTATGCTATAAAGAAAATTAGAAGTTTTAATCAAGTGTGATAAAGCTAATGAACTTGAGTATTAACAAATCTCGTATCTAATGATATATTTTGAGACTACTTTATGTTTGTTATCCTCCACTGATAAGTCAGTCTAACTCTAGAAAAAGTTATGAAGTTTACAAGTCCAATCGTTTCTCTTTTATAATTGAGGATATCAAATTTTCCTAGTAAGTAAAGTAAGGGAAAAAAGGTAGACTCGATCAATTATTATCGTCTCGAAATATGACCTTTCATGGAATTCTTTGGACAGTAAAATGTCTACTCACCGGTCTCCCAATAAGTCTTAACGAACTCCTCCATAAGGTACAGGTCCCGTAAAAGAAGCCACTGTATACCAAACCGGTTTCTCATTTATAAGTTCGACTGACTTCGTTGATTGACCTCTAAAAATTAGTGTTAAAAACAAAGAAAGAGAGTCACATACAGACAGAGAGAAAGAAAGAAAGAGGAAGGAAGAACGAAGAGAAAGAGGAAGAAGGGAAGAAAGGAGGAATAGAAATTAAATAAGTAAGTGATTTGTTAAAAAACTTTGAGATGTTCCTCGGGTTGTGAGAGATGGTCGTGATCTTTAGACGTCAATATATTCTTCTAGACCATGAATAGAGTCATTTCACATATCGGACCTTCTCCTTTATCTCATTTAACGAAACACTCACACCTCACAATCCAGGATACCTTCTACATAAGTTCCCACAACAACTTCGTTTACGGTTCTGAAAATTTAACCTCTTCGTCAATCACTACCAGTACCTTCTTCGCCGTCGACCTAACACACAAAAGTTCTTACTTATCTTTAACTCATCTGTTTTCCACACATACCCGGACACACACACACCCATACACTCGACACCTCCGTCAAAAGTTCGTCTTCTTTTCTCTGTCTACAGGTTTGTCTACTACGTAACCTCCCAGACGTTCTCAAAGTCATTCCGACCAACCTCCCGATACACAGTCTTCTCTCACAACCCTCTACTCTCGACATCTTTCTTTGTAGGATTTCCTAGAAAATCTCCTTCAAATATTCATATTTACACTGGACTTTTTACAATACTACGTTGTCTATCGGCAACCAGTACCCCTACACAGTCATCCGGACATAGGATCCTTTATTGACCGCCCCTACACACCCCTCTGACCGGTCAGGACTCCACTATCTTGGTGATTCTATACGAAGGTCATTAAGTCCTTTTTCTCTACTCCCGATATCCCACACGATCCCTCTTGACTGTAGTCCCCTATTTAGATACTGATTGGTATCTAAAATACTAAAATTTTAGACTGAAATGGACTTCCTAAATTCTTTTTACGTGTCATTCTTTATTTAATAAATCCAGGAGGGTCCCTGAACCGATGTGATCTGTCTTTTCTAGTTTTAGGATTAAGTTGTAAAGATGTAGATCGTCCATTAGAGGGTCTATAAAGGTACTGTAATTTAAGTCGTTTACAAGGGATCCTCTCAATTTATATCATAACACAAACCAAACTAAGAAACAAAGAACCCGTCTCATTATCTCATTAACATTATGAAACTGGAACGAGATCTACAACCCATACAAAAATAGTATGACCTCAGTTAAACTATGATAGATTTAATTCAAAACGTTTTTGAGGGACCTTTTCCTATTTTTAATCAAGTCCCTTCTCTGAGTATAGGTAGTCTAATTAGTTTTACAAGTTATACAAATAACAAGTCTTGGTCGACGTACACGACGTCACTTGATCCCCCTCCCGTATACCTACACCCTTTCCTGGTCATTGTATTTAGTGTCTCTTTCTCGAGTAAAACAATTTTTATTTACTAATACCGATAGTGTATGTTTTCATCTAGACTTGTATGAATATAAATAAAATGAACTTTATGAGTCCACTTAGTGTCCCGGATACAAAGAGATTAACGCCACGGTCCTAGTCGTCAAAGTCACAGTGGACCCTTGGACAATCCTTCGTTTAAGACTTTAAGGTAAAGTTTGAATGACTTTGTCTTTGAGACACACCGTCCTCTCAAACCCAATTTTAGACCCAAAATTGTTCGAACTTCCTCCAAGACTTAGTTGTTTCAAACTTTTGGCGACACTAACTCGATAACAGTAGTACCAACTTTCGTACCTGAGGTCTTAGTCTGTCTAGAAGTTTAAGAGTGAGACGGTGATTTATCTACACTAGAACCCGCTAAATGAGTTAAAGAGATTTACAATCAAACGAGTAAACATTTTACCCTTATTTATATAAAGGATGACGTATCCGATCAACATCTTTAAGTTACTCTATTATGTAAGTCACTGAGTAAATAAGTAACTAAGACATACATGTGTGACTCGTAGACGGAGGAGGGTCCGTGAGAGAGTCCGTGACCTCTAAGTTGCCACTCATTTTTTCTACTCTTGAAGTGAACTCTCTCTCTGTGTGTGTGTGTGTAAGGTCACCCAATGCACAATACCCCTGAGTTGTAGTATAGATAGAGTAAGTGACGTCCGAGAGTTATTTATAATAAACACTACTCATAATCTATTAACAAGGAAACTTGTCCTTAAGTTTTCGGTGTGACAAAAGTTAAATGGAAAAGGTTTGTATCAATTCTAGTTACACTTTTACTTTAAGAGAGTCAGCACAAGGTCAGACACTGAGGTACCTGGTATCGGACGGTCCGAAGAGATAGACACCTTAAGAAGTCTGTTCTTATGACCTCACCCAACGGTAAGGGAAGACGTCCCCTAGAAGGGTTGGGTCCGTAGTTCGGGACCATAGGATGTAACGTCCGTCTAAGAAATGACAGACTCGGTGGTCTCTTCAGGATTCTAGTTATATCCAGACCGATTAACGAAACACCAAATCAGAGATTCAACACAGGTTGATAACGTTGCGGTATCTAACATCGGGTGGTCCGAGGAGACAGGCACCCTAAAAAGGTCCGTTCTTATGACCTCACCGAACGGTAAAGGAAGAGGTCCCCTAGAAGGGTTGGGTCCTTAACTTCGGTACAGAAGCCGTAACGTCCGTCTAAGAAATGCCTAACTTGGTGGTCCCTTCGGGTATCCAGACCGACCACTTCCTATTTATTTTTGTTGGTGGTGGTGGTGGTGGTGGTGTCTTTTGTAGAACTGTGAAATTTGTCTTTTTTAGGACCCCTGACATTAAATACTTTTATTTCGATGGTATCTTAGATTTCTGTTGTAAAGTGGGATTACTTTTATCTCTATTTGAGTTCTCGACGACAAATCTGGTAAAGTTTTATAATGTAAACACTTCCTAAATCTTGCGGGGTTTCAAAGACAGGATAACGAACGATTGTGTAATTTTTTTTAACGTGACAAGGTAATAATTTACTACGAACTTTCGAGAGACACAAACTACCTCCCCTCGTTAGAAGACCCACAGGTTCTTTTCGACGATGTTGAAAGAATTGTCGGTGAGTGTAGACCACTACTTCCGGATCAGTAAATTTAAATTTTTTTTCTCTCTTTTACGACTCTCCGTCAAACTAGATTGAGTTGGAAAAGTTTACTGATGTGATTAAAATTTGTATACTTAAATTGACATACAAACGGGGAGATATTTGTCCCGCTTGTTTGTCATATAGTAAAAATGTGAACTTGACATAATACTCAAATTACGTCCGAGTCCACTCCACTCCAGTCTACTATGTTAATTTACCTAGACCATGGTCGACCTCTAATCCGACAGAAATTGGTACGAACCCACTAAATAGGTAGTTGTTGAGTACATGTCGAGGTATTTTTAACTATAGACAAATTTTTATCCATAATTTTATGTCACATGAAAATTTTAATCTCTGATTTTATAACACATCAACGGTCGTCCATCAAATAAATTATAAGTACACGTCATACCTTGTCTTTCTAGGGACAAGAATCTTATTTATAGATAATCTTATTTAAGTGGGATCTACGACTATATTTATATATCTCGAAGACACGAACCAGTTCAGGAACCTTTGTTTACACTTTTGTTTGTTTGAAAATTTAGTAAATGTTGGGGGGTCGTACACCTTATTACTGTATATTAATGAAGTGAACAATTGGCTGAGATAGACAAGGAGTTCCTAAATAAAGTCACAACAAGAAAGTACTTTTAGACGAATTTTTGTCCTCCTTTTTTTCCTTTGTCTTTACGGTTCATTTACCTAAACAATTCTTCTTTATGTTTTAAACCCACAAAAATACATAAAATGACACCTAATACTTTCCATCTGAAGTTAGAACACTAACGTAAACCAAGGATTATCTACATTTGAGTTTATAAACCTAAAAGTCGTAAATTTCGGTTGAACCTCGAGATTCATTTCCCGTTAGTAAACAGATGTTTATACGTATAGTTTTTGAATTTGTTTACTCGTAAATTTTCATTATAAACTAATTGGTAAGCGACTTTCTTTTCATTAAGACGGACAGATTAGGTCATTAAATATATCAAATCACTAAACGAACAGTTATTACTTGTTTAACGGGATTATATAATGACGTTACGAAGTAAAAGTAATTCTGTAGACGGTTGAAAAGTTTTTTGGAAAAGGTCAACCCTGAACTGAATATTAACATCTCAGGGAACCCCCTAAAAGTTATAATAAGATTAGTTAAAATAGATGTTATGTGTTATACCTACTAATGTAGCGTTACGTTAAAGGTTTCAATGGAAGAGTGTAATCAGTAAACGTTTTCTCCTCTGTGACGGCTACTGAGGTCTTGTATAAAATCTTTTCTTTGAGTCACGTCGTTACCTCGTTTCTTATAAAAAGTAGTAAACTTACGTAGGGTTGTACTTATACATATCATGTCTATACGAATATATTAAATGTTGGTGTGAAGTTCGAAATACCAGATATTGTAAATACACAATAAAAATACGTTAGCCTACTATTACCTAAAATGTTGGTGCTCTAAGTTTTCAACTTTTCAGGAGACTCTACTAGAACGAACATACACCTGGCGACACTATTACGGTATCAGAAAAGAAGATAAAAAAAAAAAAAATTATTCTTTTCTTCCACTTAGTATCAAGATCCCTTTCGACCTTTTTATTTTTACGAGAATCAGAGTAAGTTTAAATTAGTGCCGAGGTTTTTTCAGTAAGCTGATCGGAGATAGGTATTGTTCCTATGATAGAACCGAGGGTATAAATGAGAAATGAAGTAAAAAGTTTGAAGAGGACTGGGTCCACCCCTTCTCAATACGACGAATAACACCGAGGTAAGATTCTAGAAGAGGTGTTTAGAAGTAGTAACACCAGAAGGGGTATCAGTAGATTAGACGGAGATTCTCACATTTTGGATGAGGATTATAGTTTCTATAAATAATCAAAGTCAAATTGTCACTCATAAGTCCCCGTAACTTCTCCTCTGTCTAGAATACTGATAGATTTTACACATCTTTCTTTTCCTTATGTCTTACCGTTTGTTAGTTGGAAGACTCCTTCTCGTTCAGTCACCATCACGGTCCTTTCAGATCCAAAAACACCTAAAAAATGACGAACAAAAATGGTTTAAAAAGACTGATAAAAAAATTCGTGATCGACCCTCATCATTTTCACTTAGGGTCAAGAGTCTTAAATGTAGGTTCCGTGAAAGGAAAAATTTTATATAAATAGTCACCAAAATTGGTTAGTAAAAGTAAAATTTCAAAAAAAAAAAATTGAAATTTAGAATCATAATCCAACTTACTTAATTTTACTTGTCGTATAGTTGGTTTTATCCATACTTAAGTAGTAAATTTCAATTATTTAAACAGGAATTCTTTATGAATAATTCACGAATGGTCTATGTTACACTAAAGGACCTTATATAAACTTCTTTTTAAATTTTGTGATGGTTCCTCTGTATTTTCTTCCGGACTTTTGGACCTCTGTGTACATAACAAACATTCAATTTTTCTAAGTTATACCGTGTCGAAAGACAAGATTTAATTAAAACAGGAGTAGTTTTATTAGGACTAGTTTTACAATGATCCGGAAAAGAAGTTGAACTTTTTACTCGAATAGACCTTTTTATTCGAATCCTATGGACATTGGATCTATCGTATAAGTTTTCGTCTCTGTAATGAAACGGCTGATTCCAGACAGATCAGTTCCGATACCAAAAGGGACACCAGTACATACCTACACTCTCAACCTGACACTTCTTCCGACTCACGACTTCTTAACTACGAAAACTTGACACCACAACCTCTTCTGAGAACTTCTCAGGGAACCTGACGTTCTTCTAGGTTGGTCAGGTAAGACTTCCTCTAGTCGGGACTCTAAAGAAACCTTCCTTACTACGATTTCGACTTTGAGGTCATGAAACCTGTGGAGTACTCTTCTCAACTGAGTAACCTTTTCTGAGACTACGACCCTCCCTAACCCCCGTCCTCCTCTTCCCCTGTTGTCTCCTACTCTACCGACCTACCATAGTGACTGAGCTACCTGAACTCAGACTCACTTGAGGCCCTTAACCACTACCTGTCCCTCCGGACCGCACGACGCTAAGTACCCCAGCGTTTCTCAACCTGTGCTGACTCGCTGACTTGACTTGACTTGACTTGACTTCCCCCTTTTCATAAGGATGACCTGTCTGCTCACCCCGGTCAGAATACCCACCGTTAAACCTTTCCTATAAGTCCTCTATCATTCACCTATCTAAACTACTTTGGGTCTCTAGTATATCTTGTCCCATCTTAATCTAATATTCCTATCCCTCCTACACCTACCCCTTCTCGAAAAGTAGGATTCATGCCTTTAAAGAAGGTTTTCCTTTACTAGATTCCTAAGACTAGGGTCCTTAATGTGAACCTTTCTCGATATATCCTCGTCAGATCGTCATCACATGTACTACCTAACTTTCCCCTTCTCTGAGATCCGTTCCGTTTTATCAATCTTCCGATAACGTTATTAGACACGTACTTCACCAAGTCAAGTCAATTCAGCGAGTCAGTACAGGTTGAGAAACGTTTGGGTACCTGACGTCGTACAGTCCGAATGGACAGGTAGTGGTTGAGGACCTCAAACGAGTCTAAGTACAGGTAGTTCAGCCACTACGGTATGTTGGTACAGTAGGAGACAGAAGGGGAAGAGGAGGACGGAATTTAGAAAGGATCGTAGTCCCAGAAAAGGTCACTCAGTCAAGAAACATAACCCACCCGTTTCATAACCTCAAAGTCGAAGTCGTAGTCAGGAAGGTTACTTATAAGTCCTGCCTAAAGGAAATCCTACCTGACCAACCTAGAGGAACGTCAGGTTGCCTGAGAGTTCTCAGAAGAGGTTGTGGTGTTAAGTTTTCGTAGTTAAGAAACCACGAGTCGAAAGAGACATCAGGTTGGGAGTGTAGGTATGTACTGATGATCTTTTTGGTATCGAAACTGATCTACCTGGAAACAATCGTACTTTACCATTTCCGGGTCTTATTTTAGAATATTAAATAGTCACCTTCTTGGAAGTTTAGTAGATCGAGTAACCGAAAGTTCAACAAAAAAATAAAAAATGACACTCGGTATCTATCCTTTACAAAATGTATGTGTGTATCAATGTTTTGTTTGTTTTTACAAATTATCTTGTCACAAATAGGAATCATAAATACTACTGTAAACTGTAAAAAAACGAGACGAGAAAAATTTAAAATCTCTCCGACGACCTTTATATAACATAAATAAAATTCTAAAAGATTATTCAACACTGAACGACAAACATTTTGTACCTAGTCCACATTGGGGAAATGTCAGACCTTTTCTTTGATTGACATCTTTGGTTCTCTAAACGAGTCTCAGGGTGATGAGTATTGATCCCAGGTCCAGGTACTTATAGGTAACATGTGTGATGTTAATCCTACCTTGGTACCATCAATTTGGATTCTCATTAAAATCTCCTCTTTATTCTGTTTCACTAACCCTTTTTAGTTTAAGTTGACGCCAAAATAAGAACCAATTAACTCATTTGCTTAAAAGGTAATTTATGTCCATAGACTTCTTCCTTAATAGAACCCTATTTCAATACTCAAGCGTAACTCCAATTCTCCCCTCACACACACACACACACACACACACACACACATACGAGTCAGTACAGGTTAAGAAACCGTAGGGTGCCTGACATCGGGCGGTCCGGGGAGAGACAGGTACCTTAAAAGGTCGGATCTTATGACCTCACCCAACGGTAAAGGAGGAGGTTCCCTATAAAGACCAGGTCCCTAACTTGGGTTCAAAGGATACAGAGGACGTAACCGTCCATCTAAGAAATGGTGACACGGTGGACCCTTTGATGCTTCCCTTTCCCCATTGGTTTGACGGGTCGTCCATCTCTCTCGATGTTCTTTTTTGTTTTAGAACAGTCAGTAGACTCTTACTGATCTACCGTAAACTGGATTATTTACATGTAATTTGTACAGAGGATAAGTATCAACATAATATCTATAATCTCTAATTTTTTACTCGGTTTAGTCTAGAAACATGTTCTCTTGGAGAATAAGTTTCAAATAACTATCATAATATGAAGGAACCTTAATTTAATTAAAACAACGATTTTAAGTTATTTTAAGTAAAAGTTTTGAAATTTTAATTAAAATTTTTGGAAATTTTAAAAATTAGAAGACTTCAAATTATGTTATTGAAATATGGACGGAAAAATAGTTGAACTTGACAAAAAGGGTCGTTATTAAAACACACACACACACACACACTTCACAGAAAGGAAAACTGTAGATGGTCATATTCCACCGTTCAACGGAGAATGGTCTAATATAGACTTTTCTTTGTCGAAGACTGTCCCTTTACTCGTCGACCCACCGTCGGATGTCGTTGAGACAATAAAACGTGACTATATCATAAAATTATATTTACCGACTTTACGTTAGACTTTTATCAATAAGTAGTGTTTGTTGGTGTTTCGACCAATCGTAAATTCGACAATATAAACACCCAACCGAAGAAAGAGTCACGAAGGGAAGGAAATCACTATTACTACTACTAAAAAGCGAGTCGGGTAACCTCCCTCTTTTGCCTCCATCACTTTGGTCACGAGTTCGTAACGCCAACAACTCTTTTTAGACAGTCATGGCCTTCTCTCAAGATCTAGGGATTACGGGATAGGTGATCTCGAAAAAAAGGGTAAAATGGGTCTATTGAATTCTCAAAATAAGAATGGCTTTTACTTCGTCTCTTTAACCGGTAGTACCTCAGTCTTAAATGTATATACCAATGTGTATTAAGGACAAGATATAAAATAAGGTCCAAATCTCTTAGAATTATGAGACTTGAGAAATTCAGACATACCATATACTTAGACATCACGAAAGGAACATCGAGTCAGCCAATTCTTAGACGACCGTCACGTCCTCTGGGTCGAAGTTAGGGACCTAGCCCTTCTAGGGGACCTCTTCCTTTACTGTTGGGTGAGGTCGTAGGAGCGGACCTTTTAGGGTACCCGTCTGCTTGGGACACCCGACGTTAGACACCTCAGCGTTTCTCAGTCCGTACTGACTCGCTGATTGTGAACTAAGGGAAGAGGTCCCCTAGAAGGGTTGGGTCCCTAGCTTGGGTCCAGAGGGTGTAACGTCCACCTAAGAAATGACAGACTCAGTAGTCTCTTCAGGATTTCAGTTATATAACGAAGGATTATATAGTCGAAGGGTCTCACCACCTCTTTAAAAGATCGTAGATAGATGCGAGTGGATTCTCTAGGAACTGACACGGAAAAGAGTGTGATAAGGTACCCAGTGAGAACACTTGATAGTACAATTTCCTTGTAAAGTTCAGGAAATTTCATGTGTAAACCTCTTCCTTTACCGTTGGGTGAGGTCATAAGAACGGACCCTTTAGGGTACCTGTCTCCTCGGACCGTCCGATGGTAGGTACCCCAGAGTTTCTCAACCTATGCTGAATCGTTGATTTGTTGTTTTTGTTTCCAAGATTATTCAAAAGTTCTATATCACTAGACTATAGTTGTCATGAATTCAAAAAAAAGTAAATAATTTTTGTTCAAAATATTGACACAAAAAGTCCTACGTGGTTTCAAAGTATGTAGTTTCTTTTTTTTTTTTGATTTATTTTATCGACACGGTTTCATAGAAAGTACAATTTTACCAACTGAATTTCTTTACATCATATCGCCAAGTGGGGATCCCCTGGTAAACTGTGATAGACCTTTGTAGAATCTAACAATGTCGAACCTTCCTCAAACAAACGATGACCATAGACCATCCATCTCAGACCCCTACGACAATTTATAGGAGGGTCCGTGTCCTTTCTAGGGAGGGGACGGGGAGTGGTATTTTCTTACAGTCATCCACTCCTTTGTGACTCCATCTCACTATTTCCACTCTCTTGATTCTGTGACCGGATACTCTCTCATATTCCCATTTTCGTCTTTTCTCTCGTTGTATCTCAAGAGAGGGGTTCCGAAGAAAAAATAAGTAAAATCAAAAGGTACATGTTATTTGTTAAGCAGAATGGCGTCGTTCAGAGAATAACTTGAGAACGGAAGGTAGACTGAGACTGGGACTGGATCACTCGGGTGAAGACCCTTAAATAGAATACCTTTATTAGATCTTCTTTCTGTACCAGGATCCGTACAAGAAACGTCACAATAAATATTGGATTTTAGATTGGGGTAACATTCTATTTAACTAAATCTCCAGTATTACATCGTACGCTCTCTTTTACATCTAAGACGTTAGTCTTGACTTTAAGTCCTCTCTCCAGTATCGTCCATTATATTTAAGTCTCTTAATTACAACGGGACTCTCAGTTGTATTGATATAGAGGTTTACTTTAAATTAGGAGAGGTTAAAGAATAGACAGACCACCCGTCTTTTGAGTTGGAGTCAATGATAACTCCGAAGGGTTCGGGGGGAAATTACAGTAACATTTTCTTAGTACTCGTATAAAGGGGACTTTTTGACCCCTCTTTGATCCGAGAATTAAACTCTCCCAGTCATGACGAAGAAACTGAAAAAGACGATACACTACGTCCGAAGTGTCCACCGTAATCACCATTTCTTGACGGACTGTAACTCTACGTCCAAGTTAGGGACCCAACCCTTCTGGAGGACCTCCACCCGTATCGTTAGGTAAGGTCATAAGAATGACCTCTTAGGGTACCTGTCCCATCGGACCACCCGATGTCCAGGTATCCTAGTGTTCTCAACCTGTGTTGGTTTCACTGGATCGTGTGAGTGTTCGTGCGTAATATACTACGACAAGAACTCGGGACTATGGGTCTTGTGTTTACGTGAGTCGCTACGGGAGAGTCGGAAGTAGAATAGACGAGTAGTACCCGGATGCTCCCCCACGGTAGACCTTAGTCCCTGACTCAGATCGGCTGGATGTTCCGAACGAAACTCCACAAAGTCGAAGGAAGACCAGTCAGGACGAGGTAGAGGAAAAGAGAGTTTTTTATAGAAGAAACACTCGTCCTTTGTGGTTTCGATGATAAGGGGTAAAGAGAGTTCCAGTTTTTTCTATAAATCTTTGTGTTGTTTCGTGAATGAATTTCCTAATCTTCATTTTTTTTTTTTTCTCTTAGTGTTAATAGTCAAAGAAAGAATTATTGAACGAAAAATGTAATTGTCCTACGTGGATTATTGCTTTCTATACCCTCCTGTCACCTTTTGATGCACGTTCTTTTTAAATTCTGTTGTGTATCGTTTGTCAACTTCTATGAAATAAAGAGTATTTACAAAATTATCTTCCTCTACGGTTACTCTTCTATCTTTTAATGTCAGTCTCTCCACCCCATTAATATCTTCGTCTTCTGTAACCAATATTAGTTTACAGGGTCCTTAAAGTGTTTCTGTCTCCCAATGTTTTGGACTTTCGAACGAACTTAAACTAGTCTTTCTCTCGTGGTTCTGAGACTTTAGAAGTTCTTACGTTAAAGTCCTCACATTATCTTCGATCCCCTAATAGGTATCCTTATTCTCCAATTAAATTTTTGTTCCCGTCAAACTAGATCGGTACTTTTGTTCAAGTCTTCGTACTGTACAGGTACTCTTTGTTATGTCCTAGTTTCACTTAAACAACCTATTAAGCTACATATGTATTTAATTATTCACTTTTATCCCCTATAGGAAACCTGTCCCTCTCGAAGTTCTGTCCATCTCTACTCCTTTAACTGTCTCCTCTCTGACTTGTTTTCTCTTTTGTTAATTCTCTTGTTCACCTCCCCTACTGGAAAGTTTCCTCCTCTCTGTTCAGAAACTCTGATTTCTCATCCGTATATTTATATAAAATTTCACTTCCACACCTTTTTACTCCTTCTAAGGGAGATTATTGTGGGTGTGTAATGACTACATAATCTTCTTGGAAACAACTCTACCGATCATCGAACCCTTGGACTAAGTCTCTGACCACTAAACGTCTCTATAAAAAAAGGGTTTAATTTTCAAATTGCATCATGTAATTTATTTCATTGTCACTTTGTTCGAATCGAAACACAATTACAAAACAAATATACGTTTACATATTGATGGTGGAGTGGAGGAACATTTACGGTCCTGTACGATTATATTTTAGTAAGAAAAATGTTTTACTTAATATTAGGGTAGGTCTTCACGTTGGGTACATAGTTGAACCTGACTGTGTTAACAAAAATAAAGATTATTACCGGAAGTAAATGGATTTTACAGTGAGGGATCCATAAGACAAAGAGAAAATTTGTACATTCTGGTGACGACATATTTTTCCTTTAATGTGACTTAGTTTTCGGTAACTTTCATAATGAACCTTTGAACTATCCCGATGTATCTTAGAATTAGAACTTTTACGTCATTTTAAACTGAGGTAGTATTATTGGTGTTCTCCGTCTAGTTATACTGACTCAATTCCAGACAAGATATTTAGTAATGGATCACTTACTTAATCCTTTTTCTATTCGACATTGCTTTTACCACTTCTCACTCTGTTCTTGTCAGGAGAGACCCTAATCGAAGGTTACTTCAAGTCGAACCCCTGCGTCATTACGTCTTATACACAACACCCGACACCCGTCAACCGTGTAGATGACTTTTCCTACTGGACCTACGTCTTAGGATCCAAAGATTCCGTTTCAAGAATGAGACATTCATTTTATCGTCTTTTACCTTTTGTTTAGTGTTTATATTCGACTTCAACATATACACTGACACTTCTCACTTCAAATGATGCACCGTAATATACAAATACTACATTCCCGAAACGTATACAATCAATAAAAATAACGGTTTTAACAAGTCAAGTTGTTTTACAAAAAAAAATCGTAGTTGATGTATATACGGGTTGGATCTATCGTATAATTTTTCGTCTCTGTAATGAAACGGTTACTTCCAGGTAGATCAGTCCCGACACCAAAAAGGTCACCAGTACATACCTACACTCTCAACCTGACACTTCTTTCGACTCGTGTCTTAACTACCAAAACTTGACACCACGACCTCTTCTGAGAACTCTCAGGGAACCTGACGTTCCTCTAGGTTGATCAGGTAAGATTTCCTCTGGTCAGGACCCACAAGTAACCTTCCTGACTACAACTTAGACTTTGAGGTTATAAAACCGGTGGACTACGCTTCTCAACTGTGTGACCTTTTCTGGGACTACGACCCTCCCTAACCCTCGTCCGCCTCTTCCCCTGTTGTCTCCTACTCTACCGACCTACCGTAGTGGCTGAGTTACCTGTACTCAAACCCATTTGAGACCCTCAACCACTACCTGTCCGTCCGGACTACACGACGCTAAGTACCCCAACGTTTCTCAACCTGTGCTGACTCGTTGACTTGACTTGACTTGACTTGTATATACTAAGGAGTCACCGAGTCGCCCTTTCTTAGGTGGACGTTACGTCCTCGGTGTCCTCTTCGCCCAAACTAGGGACCCAACCCTCCTAGAAGACCTCCTCCCGTACCGTCGGGTGAGGTCATAAGAACGGATCTCTTATATTAACTGTCTCTTCGGACCGTCCGATGTCAGGTAACATAACGTCTCATCCTGTGAGAATCACAGAATCCCTGAATCGTGTACATTTCATAACGGATTTTTTAAGATTTCTTTAAGTTTCTCTTCTCTGACCAGGACTAGTAACTCATGAATCTCACAACACCCACCTTTTTACGTTTATAAAAAACTTTGACCTGTATCGTGTCTTCCGATCCGAATCTTAATAATACTTCTAAGTTTATTTGAAGATAACTTTGTACCCTTTTCTTTACAAATATAAAGTAAGTGGAATAATTTTATATGTCAATTGAAAAAGTTATAAACAAAAAATAGAAACGTAATAATATCTAATTATATCAAGGACGGACTAAGTTTAATCCATAATTTATTATAAAGTAATTTATTTTTAACTCCCTCCTCACAAAAATCTCTCTTTTATCCTAGGTACTAAATTATTTTTATAAATACTTAAGAAAAGACGATCTCTATTGTCGTGAACGGTTCTAGTATACCAGTGTCGGAAACAAGAGTATATCGAAGACAGACAGTTTTAAATTTAAAACTTCCAAAATTTATGTGAAAATCAGTGACGTTATGTTACTTTCAAACTTTAAATTACAACTTACTAGGTGGTGTTGGAACTCATAATTTAACTCGTTTCTTAATACACACCGTCTTTGTCAAGGTCCTCCGTAACTAATTATAAGTCAGAACAATACAATCTCTCTTCTGTTTTTCCACAGATTCTCTTTCTTATTTTGGGGTAAACACGAAGAAAGTATAAGAATGTAAATTTTCAAAAGGTAGTTGTGATCGGTTAAAAGTAAAGGCTAATTCCATCAGAAAAAAATCCTAAATCTCTACCTCTTCGTTTTCTATATTAATATCCTTTGTTTCATCTATTTAAACAGACTTTGTCTCAATGCTCACTTTCCCACCTTCATGTCATTATTCTCTTTTAAGCTTTGTCTATCAGAACCTGATCTAGTGTCTTTCGGGATTTACGGTACGATTCCTCAAACGTCACCTAGACTAGTCCACATCAAATGTTTGTAAAATACGGTAAGAAGTCCAGTGGAAAAGTCAAAAATAAAAAGGAATCGAAAAACTTGTTCTTTTACATGACTGTTTTTATCCCAAGTCCCTTATAATTACACGTGAAGAACTGTCCTATTTGACCTTCCTTGAAACTCTCGTCATTCAGTCCCAGTAAAGTATGGTAAGGACTTAGTGTTCTCACGGTCCAAGGTACCTCATGACCGATAGACTAAACAAGTGTTGAGACCCAACCCTTCTAGGGACCTCTTCCCTTATCGATGGGGGAGGTCATAAGAACGGAGTTCTCAAAGTACGTGTCTCCTCGGACCACCCGATGCCAGGTACCCCAGTGTTTTTGACCTGTGCTGATTGAGTGAAAGACCTATGAGACACCATACGTTTTGATCAACAACTTAATTACTTACCAGTACAAAGGGAATAACTTTTTCAGAGACTAATAGTTAAAATTCAAGTTTTATCTCGAAAAACTAATTCTCAATATTAAATACATGATTGTCATAACAGGTAAATCTTACGAAACCCTTTAAAGTTCAGATAAATACTAGAGACTACAATCACTCTTCGTCTTTTTCGATTAAATGTTAAGTAGTAAGTCGGTAATAAGATGGGGTTTCCACCCTGATTATTTGCAATCCAATATACACCGTTTACACAACTATTCCCTTTCTTATCGTCTACTAAACACCGAGTCGTGACAATAATCAGAGTTATTTATTAGAACTTTATTAAGTCTTAAGACTCAACGATATTTTATGGTCCTTTTTTATTTGTAAAATTTAAAAACCATCTTTTCATTAAAAAAGATTGAAGTATTCCTTATTGACTGTTAACATTGACATACATAAATTTCACACATGACACTACTAAACTATATGTGTACGTAACACCTTACTAATGGTCTTAATTCTATTAATTATATATGTAGTGGAGTGTATTAGTTGAGAAAAGACAAACACACACCACTCTTACGAATTCTGGATGAGAGTCATTGAAAATTCATGCGTCATGGTATAGTAATTGATATTAGTGGTGTGACATAAAATCTAGAGGTCTTGAATGATAAGGATATTGTTTTTTAAACATAGGAAACTGAATATAGTTGGAGTAAAGGAATAGAGGGGTCAGGGACCCTAGGTGGAAAGAAAGAGACAAAGATAATTTCAACGAAAAAATTTTTAAAAAAATTCTAAGGTGCCTTTATACTACGGTATGTGATAAACAGAAACAGACTGAATAAAGCGAAATCGAATTATGAGAAGTCCAAGAAGGTATAACATTTACCATCCTAAAGGAAGAAAATATACCGACTTATTACAAGAGAACACCATATGTATGTAAAAATGAATAGACAAGTAGACAATTCCCTGTAAATCCAACAAAGATATAGAACCGATAACAGCTATTACGACGTTATTTGTACCCAAACGTCTATAGAGAAGTTATATGACGAAAGACAAAGAAACCTACATATGGGACCTCATTCTAACGACCTAGTACACTATTATAAAAAAAAGTACACTATTAATTTAGAAATTCAAAAACTCTTTGGTGGTGTGACAAAAGTTGTCACCGAGGTGGTTACATGTAAGGGTGGTTGTCACATGTTCCTAAGGACAAAGAGGTGTAAGAGTGGTTGTGAACAATAGAGCAGAAAAACTGTCAGTAAAACTATCCACACTCCAGTGTCACACCAACAAACCGTAAAGGAACTACTAATCACTATAACTCGGGAAATCAAACTATATTAGGGTAAACAAATAAAATCCAAAACAAGGAGACAAAAACAGAATAATTATTAAAGAATTATTAAGAAACTTCTTTAATAGTGGTTCTAGTCCCAATTCTTATAAAAAAATGATACGAAAAAAGGTCCTCAGAATGTTAAAATCCAAAATGTACATTCTGAAATTAACTAAAACTCAATTAAAAACACTCATCAAATTCTATCCCCAGGTCAAAGTAAAAAAACGTACACTGATAGGTCAAAAGGGTTGTCTTAAATAACTTCTCTGACAGAAAAGAGGTGACACACAAGAACCGAGAAAACAGTTTTTAGTCAACTGACGAATACTCACCCAACTACAAACCCCAAACATCAGACAGGGTCACCGGATACCCGGACAAAAATATGGTCATGACATAACAAAACTAATGACATCGGAATATTATATGAAACTTTAGTCTTTCACACTACGGAGGTGAAAACAAGAAAGAGTTCTGAATAAACCCATCAGTCCTATAAAACACCAAGGTATGTTTAAAATCCTATCAAAGAAGATAAAGACAATTTTTTTTTGTAACTTTCAAACTATCGTTAACGTTACTTAGACATCTAACGAAACCCATCATACCTGTAAAGTATTAATAAAGAAGGTTAAATTTTTGTGTCATATAGAAAGGTAAATAAAGACAGAAAAAGTTAGAGAAAGTAAGTCAAGTCAAGTCAAGTCAGTGAGTCAGTACAGACTGAGAAACGCTGGGGTACTTAGTGTCGTGCGGTCCGGAGGGACAGGTAGTGGTTGAGGGCCTCAAGTGAGTCTGAGTGTAGGTAGCTCAGTCACTACGGTAGGTCGGTAGAGTAGGAGACAGCAGGGGAAGAGGACGGGGGTTAGGGAGGGTCGTAGTCTCAGAAAAGGTTACTCAGTTGAGAAACGTACTCCACAGGTTTCATGACCTCAAAGTCGAAATCGTAGTAAGGAAGGTTTCTTTAGAGTCCCGACTAGAGGAAGTCTTACCTGACCAACCTAGAGGAACGTCAGGTTCCCTGAGAGTTCTCAGAAGAGGTTGTGGTGTCAAGTTTTCGTAGTTAAGAAGCCGTGAGTCGAAAGAAGTGTCAGGTTGAGAGTGTAGGTATGTACTGGTGTCCTTTTTGCTATCGGAACTGATCTACCTGGAATCAGTCGTTTCATTACAGACACGAAAACTTATACGATAGATCCAACCAGTATTGAAAAGAAGGTTCCTCATTCGCAGAAAATTAAAGTACCGACGTCAGTGGTAGACGTCACTAAAACCTCGGGGGGTTTTATTTCAGACTGTACCAAAGGGGACAAAAGGGTAGATAAAGGGTAATTCACTACCCTGGTCTACGGTACTAGAAGTAAAAGACTTACAACTCGAAATTCGGTTGAAAAAGTGAGAGGAGAAAGTGAAAGTAGTATCCGAAAAATCAAGGAGAAGTGAAAGACGGTATTCCCACCACAGTAGACGTATAGACTCCAATAACTATAAAGAGGGTCGTTTGAACTAAGGTCGAACACGAAGAAAGTCGGGTCGCAAAGAGTACTACATGAGACGTATCTTCATTTTATTCGTCCCACTGTTATATGTCGGAACTGCATGAGGAAAAGGATGAACCTTGGTCAGCAACAAGGTACAGGTAAAGATTGACAACGAAGGACTGGACGTATATCCAAAGAGTTCTCCGTCCAGTCCACGAAACCATAAGGGTAGAGAAAGTCTTAAAAGGTGTCAAATAACACTAGGTGTGTCAGTTTCCGAAACCGAATCTATTAAAAGTGACATGGACAGAGTATGGGGGAACCAATTTAAATAAAGATTGATAAAATAACAAGACTACGTTAACATTTACCCTAACGAAAGAATTAAAGAACAAGTCTATCAAATTACAATCACATATCTTTACCTTGACTAAAGACAGACAACTAAAATAAAAATGAGAATTATTATATAGGTTATATCGGTTCTATTAATTTATAAGACAACGATAATCTCGTCATCTTTTTTTATATACAAAAATTTTATAAAACAATCTCTTTCATTAGAAAAATTCCATGAAGACAAAGTACACAAACTTGAAACAAGAGAGTCATCTGATTATCGAAGACCTTCTTCAGTATCATAGAAGGTGTAGGGACATGTCTTAGATATCAAGGTTGATTTATAAAGAATAATTACAAACATTATGGTTGTGTGGGTACACTTTTAAGTTCATGAAAACGGTATACCAACGAAAAATATCTACCTTTGTAGTACAAACAAAGTAATTTACGTATAAAGATGTTCATTTAGGTTAAAGTCTTTTTGTTATTTTTATTGATCGTAAATAACTTACGAATGATACACGGTGACTAAATGTGTCTAATTATGTAAATAACAAATATGGTCATATACTTCATCCACGATGGCATAGGGATACAGTATTACTTCCTTGACTATATTTTTCTCTAATTCATTTAACAGGTTCTCTTGTGTCATGATTTTTACCACTCTTCCCTAAACTTGTGTCTGTCAGACTAAAATCTCAAAATGAGATTTGGTCGTCAACCGTAAGAAAAAAAGACATTTCCCGGTCTATCATTTATAAAATCCGAAACGTCCGGTATACCAGAGACAGCGTTGATGAGTTGACGGCAAATCACGTTTCGTCAGTATCTATTATACATTTACTTATTCGTACCGACACAAGGTTATTTTGAAATAAATACCTGTGATTTTAAACTTAAAGTATTTAAAAATACACAGTGTTTTATCATAAAAAGAAAACTAAAAAAAGGTTGGTAAATTTTTACATTTTTAGAAAGAATCGACACCCGGTATGTTTTTACCCCTCTCCCCACTGACCAAAACAGGGTGTCCGATATCAAAGGACTGGGGACAAGATTTGGTATCACGTCATCGGAGATCCTTTTCTTACGTCTTGGTGAATTCTTAAATAATTATGGATTCAAGGTAATAAGTACTTCCCTTAACCCTGTAATGTAAAAAGACGATTTCACTCCTTCTTGTCCTCTTTGACGATTCACTACTTAAACCCTATCTGAATTTTTATTAAATAACCTTCTTTATCAAGGACTCCTACTCACATCCTAGAAAAAATACGGATAATGATAAAAGGAGTCCTTTCTATTAAAGAGTTTCTCTACCGAGAAAGAACCCTAAATTATTTCATTCCTAACGTCTGATTACTATTAGTTGGTGTTCGACTGTTTGGTACCGACTCGGTTTTGACCGGACGAACGGACAAAAACATGACTAACACCCGTAGTGGGGTCGTTTGATCATGATTCTCGGCACTTCTGGGTCCCGGTCAACCCTTCGTACCTCCTGGAAAGGGGTACGAACAAAGTGTGGGTCGTCGATGTCAGTGTGGAAGAGTGACGGGTCCCAGACCCGGGTAACGGTGGATGTGAGACCCCTGAGATGAAACCGTTGACCACACGTGGTTCATCAGTTTAGAGTCAGACCACTTACTGAAGTGGAGACTCGTAGACAGGTCCAACTCCACCACGTGTCCTAGACCTAAAGTGATCTGACTACCACTGTCACTGACACCTTCGGTGGTTGGGGTAACGGACGACCCAGGAAGGGGGAATCAAATCAGACAGTAGTTGGATACTTTCAGAAGAAATCCGACGTAGACCAGTGTTTTACAGGAGTAATACACTCTATGGGTGTGGTCCGTTTACCTTGTCCCCAAAAGAGAGAACAACATATTTATGGACGTAATATGAAAACTAAAACGGAGAACCGGATGTTTCGGATGATATAAATTATAGAAGGGGGGTGTTGCAGGTTTAACGACTGGAAATTAGATCTAGTACTGTCCCTGATGTCCTTGTTTCTCTTTCTCACCTTCATGTCCTTTTAACAAACTTAATTTTCTGTTCAAAACCGTTGTTGCATCGAGTAAATTATAAAGTCATCTACCTTCCTTTTGTTGCCTTCGAATTCATTTTATACATTGATCTTTCGTTACCCTGACTGTTAAAAAAAGCTGTTAGTACACACTGTTTTACACTAACAGAAAGTTTTACCGCGGGAGGCCTACGAGAAGTACTTTAAATTGTTACAACGGTAACGACATTTTGTAAAACCGTGAGAAGGAAACCTTAACGAGAGACTTAAATATTCAACGTCTTCTATTAAAGTCCCTTACAGTACATCTTAAAATCTCAACTTTCCAGTAAACTCTAGTCGGAGTAACAGAATATCACTGTATACAGGAAGTTGGCTTTTCCAATCAAGGGTTGACTGGTGGGAAGAGTAATCGTTATGAACGGAGTCAAAATGAGAAAAGATTCAATTAAGTAATAAGGTCTTACTTTCTGTAAAAAAAAAACAGTTCCTATCACTTCTCTTATTTGGTATACAAAACTTTCAGTGAAATTTTTTTCTATTTTTGACAAGACTCATTTTTTGTACTAGTAAAAATCGTTACCAGTCATTAAACAAACCGATTAAGACCACTTAAAAGAAATTTTTTTTTCAGTAGAATGAGATACTAATTGTTTTTACGGAACTAAAGAAATTATAATCTTTCGAAAACCTCAAATCATTAAAAGTTACTGTTTTATTCAGACAGAATTAAGTACAAAAGAGACTCTCAAGATGTAACGGGTTATCTTATGTACAAAATTTTATTCATATATACATATTTATAAACGGACTTAATACAGTTTAACTAAAAATTATTTCTATCTGTTTCTCCCTTACAGTTATACTAGTGACATAATAAAATTGTCATTAAAAAGAATCTTTTTCTATTCCTGTGAGGAAAAAAAGGGGGTGGTGTTCCTACCATCTACTCAAAAAAAAAAAAAATTAAAGTGTCTCTACACGGTGTCTCTCGTTGGTTTATATTGTTGAGGGAAAGTGTTGGTACACCTTCGTTGAACGAAGGACGGTAAAGAGAGAGAACACTATAAGGCTTCACTTTTACTTTATGTCTATGATAGTTTGACACCGATACTGTCTACTTTTTTTTTCTATGAAGACAAAATGACTTCACGTAAACAAAAGGAGGAGATAAGATGTCCTTCGTAATGTTTGGGTGTCTCAGGGACTCTCTACCTAAAATGACCCTCCGTCTTACGATTGAAACGAGTTTCTACACATTTACGGTGCACGGGTCTACCAGGAAAACGGATAAGTATCCCTCTCCGAGTCTTTGTGTGTACGTTGAAAGACACCAGTCAGTATTGTCTAAACAAGATTTATTCGGTGTGACAAAACGTTCTACCGTCCCTTGACAGTCCGACATAAAATTCGTGTTTACAAAGACGGTCTGTCTGTGTCGCATATGGTACACGAAGTCCTTGTGTGTGTGTACACCGTAACTAGACTCCTGTCTTATGTCTGGAACACAACAGTAAAATGTCGAGTCTAGTTACTCGGATCATCATAAAGCACGTAACTGGAAGTCAACTGAGTTCTTAAAGTACGGTTAATAGTTTTATTATCTATTTGTATTCATCTATCTGTCCATCTATCTGCCCGACTATCAGAAAACGTACCATTACAGGGAAACGGTTCAGACCAAGATGCATAACGGAGAGTTCCCCTCCCCAACAGTAACACAAACCCCTCCCCAGATTATCAGAAAATGGATTAAATAAAATGAAGTAAGGAAAAAAAGGTAATTCTCAGTGAAAGATGACTGTAAAATTATTTTGAATGATTCGTTGATAAATATGAACTGTAAGACACACGAAAGTCCATCCAATAGTGAGAATCTTTAAATGGTAGATTTTATCTATAAGATTACATCTTTTGATCAATCAATTGTCTCTAAATAAACTCTTTATTCCTCGTCGTTAAACAATGTTTTTGATAGAAAGTCTTCAATTGTCATTAAAGTCCATTCTTTGTTCTTATGAAGTATCGACTCAACCACTTGTACAACCCTTTCTCGGGATCCTGAAGATCAGGGTCTATAGCACACTGACCAGTAAGGTCAGTGTAAACAGGACTGTCTACACGAAGTCTCCACCCGTTCGACGGCCGTGTAATGTTCTTCTGCACTGATTTACACTCCTCACTTACCTTCACTCGTAACCTGACTCCTCCCCTTTTTTACGTAAAACGAGTCACGTAGATCATTGATTAATTGATCAGTTAATATAGATTTGTCTTATTCGTCCTCGACTGTTTCCATGTATAAGACTTGAACCACCACTTATATCCTCCTTATATTTACTGCTATCCTTCTCCTTCTGTTTCAGTCTCCATTTTAACATGAGTTTTATAGACGAGATTCTTAAAACGGTTTCGACCGAACTTTTAAACTGAAAAACGAAAGATCGTCAGTTTGTTTTCTTTATTCTGGTCAACGTTTAAGGTACCACAGGTTGTCCAATTTTTTTTTTACGATCAAGGAATCCAATTAAGGTCGATAAAGACTATACTTCAGAGTCTCTTTAAAAAGAGAACCGGGAGTATTTTTCTTGTGACCGTACACAAAACGACTTTCAAAATGAAAGTAAAAGTCAAGTTTCCTAAACAATTGTTTTCTTGGGTGAACAATGTGTGTTTATTTGTTAAAGTTGAAAGTTATCTTCTAATAAATTGAATTAAAGTCATATATCGGTAATCCCCTTTTTTCTGTCTTTGTTATCTTCATTTTCGTATATGTAAAGGTTTAACTCGGTTGTTGATGTAAATCTGAACTTGTCGAGACCCTTCAGGATACAATTGTCGTTAGACCTCAGGATCAACCCTTACCCAAGGTGTGGTACCCACTCTGAAGTTTGACGTCAAATCCCTCGAGGGTATATAATTAGGGTCCGACGTTTGACTATTAGTAGTAGTCAAACACTCGTTTTTACGTCGAGACCAAAAGGAAATTGATAATGTTACGACAAATAAAGTGGAACACTCAGTATTCTGAAGAATCTAGGACTCCCCGACCGGTCCGCGTGACGTTCTTTGTAAGAGAAAGAATAGATTTCAAGGACGAACTCAACGACCATTGTTGACCACACTAACATCCGTTCGTACATCACGTCCGTCCCAGGTCCGTTACAGTCTTCTACCAGTCTCAGACTTCAGACTTCTTCTTATGGAGGTAAAATTAAAGGGATTGTCGTACCTTACCCGAAGGGACTATCAAGTCAACCATTTCTGAGGTGGACGTTACGTCCTCTGGGATTAAGTTGAAGACCCAGTCCTTCTCGGGGACCTCTGTCCGATCCGATGGGTGAGGTCACAAGAACCTAAAAGGAACACCGAGTCGACCATTTCTGAGGTGGACGTTACACCCTCTGGACCCAAGCTAAGGACCCAAACCCTTCTAGGGGACCTCTTCCCTTTCCGATGGGTGAGGTCATAAGACCGGACCTCTTAAGGTAACTGAGATATCAGGTACCCCAGCGTTTGTCAGTCTGTGCTGATTCGCTGGAACTGAAAGTTGTCGTACCTTATTCGTTATTCAATACTGGTTGGACGACGACGACGACGATTCAGTGAAATCAGCACAGTCTGAGTCACGCTGGGGTATCTGCCGTCGGGTACTGGTTGGATCTATCGTATAATTTTACGTCTCTATAATGAAACGGTTGTTTCCAGGCAGATCAGTTCCGATACCAAAAAGGTGATCAGTACATACCTACACTCTCAACCCGACACTTCTTTCGACTCGTGTCTTCTTAACTACGAAAACTTGACACCATAACCTCTTCTGAGAACTCTCAGGGAACCTGACGTTCCTCTAGGTTGGTCAGGTAAAATTTCCTCTAGTCGGGACCCACAAGAAACCTTCCTTACTACGAGTCCGACTTTGAGGTCATGAAACCGATGGAGTACGCTTCTCAACTGAGTAACCTTTTCTGGGATTACGACCTTCCCTAACCCCCGTCCTCCTCTTCCCCTACTGTCTCCTACTCTACCGACCTACCGTAGTGGTTGAGTTACCTGAACTCAAACCCATTTGAGACCCTCAACCACTACCTGTCCCTCCGGACCGCACGACACTAAATACTCTAATGTTTCTCAACCTGTGTTGACTCACTGACTTGACTTATTGTACGAACATCATTTTTTTTGAAGACAATTTTAAAAGATTTTTTATTTAAAAAGATTGAATTATGTCTTTATTGGAGTTCCATGACAAGTCATTTTTGTTAAGATAAGGTTTGGGATCACTAGGAAATAACTTTCTATTTCACCTCACAGATTTCCTTACTTACTTGTACGTTCAAAATCTGTCTAGAGTATTTATCTTAAAGATACTGGTTCAAAACTAATGAAAGATTGTTTTTCATTTCATACTCATAAGAAAGACTTGTCTAAATATACGTAATCTATTGTCTGTTTTAAGTCTCTATACAAATTGTGGAAAAGACTTCCATCCACTATAGTCGATCTTGTATAATTATGATGTGTGTATTGACTTTATGGTCAGTGACAGTACCGGTTCTAAAAGTCATCGTTTATTGTAGTATTCCTGATTACCGGGAAACCATGAAGTTTAAATTTTTATCGAAATTAAACAACACTGATAAAGTTTCTTTTACACGTCACAGTGGTTTCTTTGGTAAAGTCAATATAACGACGTCAGTTGTGACTCCCTACCTCTTGGTCCTTACCTTTAAACCTTCACAACCTATGTGTCCCGTCTTTAATTTTATACTGTAGAATCATTTAATAAAAGTTTGGTTAGTTCTTTAGGTTGTCATATAAACGTCTACCGTTACGATTATAGTTTGGTCCGGATTCCGTAAAGGACCCCCTGATTACTGGTCTCCCTTAATTACCGGGAACCGAAGTCGAGTTCGGTAAGTGAAAGGGTCGGTCAGTAATTAGGATTCTTTACAGGGCTCGGAGTTAGTAATGTCGAATTAACTCTACAGTACTTTTCCCAATTTCTTCAAAACTGATGAAATGATGCACTTATGGTCGTCACTTTACGTAAATCTTAGGGACAAATTTTCTGTACATTAACGGAGTCTAAGAAATATAATAGTATTGAGAAGTTTTAACTAACCAAAATCCAAATACCTTTTTATACGTTTAATTGTCTCCTATACTGTGTGTAAAGAGTAACACCCTTATTTTCATCAAGTGTGTCTTAAGTAAACTAACTCAAACTAATGACTTGTTTTAGATTAATAAAATCTATGTACTAGTCTGAAAAGACCTCTACGTCATAACATCCTTTCTTCATAAACCGTACACAATAACAGTCAAGTTTACACAAAACAATTTGGTACCAATAAAACCCTCCCAGATAGTGACAACCCTCCGTGTCCATAGTCTTTAATGAATAAGTTTCATTTGTCTTCCTTTCTTTCCTGTCGAAAGAATGAGTCCTACTCGTATACCAATCCGATACACTTTATCCCTTTTTCTGGTCGTTGAAGATAGAGTCGTAAAACCTTAGGATAAAGGATTTGTTCCAGAGTTTAGTCGAATATTCCTACGAAGTAAACGCATTTTCAGACTACTATGGTCCCTTCACTCCTCTCCACCTCTTACCATCTTATCACTCTCATCGATTAGTCTTATTTTTTGTTAAGTTTTCTTAGTAAAAAAAAATTTCCGTTTATACGAAGGGCCACATCTTTACCCTTTTTTTAAGTGATCGTTGTCTAGAATTTATATGTAGACTAACACAAGGGACATCGAGACTGTCCGACGGACGGTTGGTTTCCCAGGGGAGGATTTAAGACTAGTAATTACTAGTGCACAATGGGTTGTTTGTCACAATTCTAGACTCGTCAAACGTCTGAAAAGTATAGAAGGTAAAGATTCAGAAAAGGAGCCCTGGTCTCATGTCAGTAAAAAGTTCTTTAACGGTATAAGTAAGAGGGTATAGGAGCTTGTGATAAACAGAGTCCCACCACTACCACCACCATACACATACACACACATACACTCGTATACTATCTTCTCCCTTATAACTGTCACCGGAAGTCGTAGCAAGAGTTGTTCAGCAGAAGAGATCACCGAGACTAAGTGAATCAACGGGTGAGTGAAAACCTTATAGACACAAAGTTATTGTGGTACACCCTTCTAAAGTCTTAAAATAGGTTTCTCTCGACTGTTCCATCCCCGGTCGGGTGAGAAAGTCTCAAATAGTGATTTCTCCAGATTAAAACGATAGAGACAAGTTGTGAGTCATGGAGTAGAGGTGTGGGTGGTCCCATAATTTCCATAATTTCTTATGGATTTTCTGTTCCATTTCCTTTTCCGTCCCTCACCAGACCCAGTGGTCCTCCCGACACTAGGAGTTTTGTGATTCGGTCCCTTTCTCAGTCCTCTAAGTAGTGGGATCCTCACTTCCAAGAACGTTCCGACCGTAGACTAAGGGATCATCAGTAGACGAACCAGTTACCTGAACAAGTAGATGGGACTCGATTGGACTCGTTTCTCTCCTGACCTCTCTTCAGGACCGTTACGTCTCTCTCCTCACTCACTCCACACCGTTCTTATATCCTTAAAAAGAAATTCCCTTTGACGTCCCTACGGTACTTCCTCTATCCGACTCGACTGACCCATCACAGGTCGATATTCCTTCAAAGGAATACTAACACTCCACTAGATGACGAATAACCACCGTATGTAGGTGTATAAACGGACCTCGGTCGACCGTTACACTCTTCACTTTCGAAACTGAGTCTATACTCTACTCTTAAAATCTCACTAGATCTGACCTGAACCTTATATAACTTTCCGTTCTTTAATCGACTTAGAAAGGTCTTATGAATTGATCATACGTTCTTTAAACTGAAATAAAGTACGAATATGAAAACAGTATCACGTTATCTAACCAACGAGTACATTATCTAGGGTCGTACAACGGACTAGTGGAGAGACACAGGACCTACGGATAGTGGGACATTGAGTATTTCAGTATTCAAGAATATAATCATCTTATACATCAATCGAACACTTTAGTCTTATAGTCTGTCAAATAATTTTCTAAACACATTATAGGAAACAAATCTTCTAAGTCATCCACTAGAAATAATTTAGGAATCATATGAGTGATCATAGGTCTTCTATGTCTACATATTAATTAAAATCGATATTGTTTACTTTAATGATTTCAGTAATAATTAATTATAATAATTAATAATCAGTAAATAGAACGAGAAGTTCAACGAGTCCGATTTTATAATCTCAGTAAATTTTTTATAAAAGGAAGATAGTAAGAAGTACAAACTATATAGTCATATAGGAAAATACAATATTAGGTTGGTGAACAAAAAGAATTCAGAGAGGTGACAATATTACGTATCCACGATTCAGTGAAGTCCGTACGGATTGAGAAAAACTGGGGTACCTGACATCGGGTGGTCCGAGGAGACAGGTAACCTAAGAGGTTCGTTCTTATGACCTCACCCAACGATACGGGAGGAAGTCGCCTTGAAGGGCTGGGTCGTAGTTTTGGTTCAGACAGAGGACCGAACCGTCCGTCCAAGAAGTGATGAACACGGTGGACCTTTTGGGTAGGGGACAATAGTACCATATTTCTTAACCACAAAGAGAAAACCTAACGACGTTCTCTGTAAATTGACCAAAGGGACGAAATAAAAAAGGAAGGAAGTCAAATAAAGATGGGTCGTCAGTCACACTAGTACTTTTGAACTCAGTTAGTACTATTAAAAGAACAATCTTAAGAGGTGACAGAAATGTAGTGTGAATACCACTTCTGGTTCCAGAAATGTTACCGGAAGTTCCAGGATGTTCTAAAAACTGAGTAGAGAAGTAAAGAGACTATACTAAAGATAGTGAAAGGAACACCACTGGACGGAGTGGAGGATGAGTTTAAGACACATAAGAATTTTGTACACACATACGAGTCAGTGAGTCATTACGGGTCACGGGTACTGGGGTACCTGGTATCGAGTGGTCCGAGAAGACGGGTACCCTAAGAGTTCCGTTCTTATGATCTCACCCAACGGTAAAGAAAAAGGTAAATTTCGTTATTGTCGACAATAAATAAATCCAGGATGATAACCGACCTCTGTAAGATTTATGAAGGAGTTATAGTATGTCTATTGTTCACAACCTCCATTCTAAAATAGAGTCGGTCTGACTTTGGTCTCGAACCTGTGACTTAAGATTGTGGTATAACGGCGGACCGTACACAGATGTCCCTACCAGACACAGACTCGTCAGTCACGAAAGATCATTGATTTTGTCCCAAATCCTCCATTCATTTTGGTCCAAGTATAGGGCCAAGGAGGAGTAGAATCGTCACACTACAATCATTTAATCAAAGGGACATGAAGTTAAAGGAATAGATTCCTTACCCTTATTATTGCCAAGGGAAGGTAGACATGGCAAAAAGGTCTAAGGTGTATATACGTAATTATATACAATAAACAAAAAGAGAAAGCCTGAATGAAGTGAGACATACTGTCACAGATCCTGATAGGTGTAGAGACGTTTACCGTGTAAAAACAAAAATACCGACTCATTATAAGGTAACATAAGTATATATACCCGGTGTAGAAGAAATAGATAAGGAGACAGTTATCTGTAAATTCAACGAAGATACTTGGAAAAACGTTTCGTTTCTCTGTATCTGTATCTCTTGTTTGTCTACCTGTGGTTCCCCCTTTCTTCCTACTCTACTTGACCCTCTGACTCTAACTGTATATATGTGATGATACATATTTTGTCTATACTCTCGGATGACATCTCGGGTCCCTTGAGAGGAGTCACGAGACATCACTGAAATTACCATTCCTTTAGGTTTTTTTCTCCTCTATATACATATTACATATGTATACGGACCAAGTGAGACAACATTCGTCCTTTATAGTGTTGTAACATTTCGTTGATATGTGGTTACTTTTTAATTTTTTTTTTTTTCAACAGAGTGTCATTCCCAATTCATTCTTATATTTATTCATAAGAATCAAGTCAGGGTCTGAATTACGAAACATTTAATAATATTATCGATAAATTTATAGATAAAGGTTTCTTTTACTTAAGAATGTCACGAAGTCTAAATCTATAAACTCTTAGATATAATTTTACCGAAGACGAGTATAATTTCTAAACGTTTGTAAACTTACGTAAATGACGTAGCAATTTGACTTCAAGCGTTTCTCCTCACTAATAATGAACATTAAGAAGTTTCCTATAGGTCCCTTTGTCTGAGGAGGAAAATGAGTAACGACTGTAAAAAAAAGGGATTTTATTATCAAATGTAATCTCGACTGTTTATATGAGATTTTAAAATAGAACTACGGTTAATTTTCACTATTAAATATTAGACCTTATCGTTTTAAATTTTACCTTTGTCGTTGACTGGGAATTTATCCCGTAATACTTGAGTTTTGACTGAAAAGATCTCCTCTTTTTCACCAATATCCCGATGGGTCCTCCGGTCGCTTCCAGACACGTCAGACTTACCGTACTAATATGGAATTGTAAATAATATAATCTCAGTCACCCTTGATCAAATGGTAATATTTCGTCCTAGGAATTTACTGGTTTGACACAAAAAGAAACCATCTCGGAGAAATTGACGATATAATGAAATTATGATGGTAAAAGAAAATCAAATATAAACGATATGACCGATCAACACGCACAACCGACAGAGATTCAGCACAGGCTGAGAAACACTGGAGTATCTGACATCGGGTGTTTCAAGGAGACAGGTACCCTAAGAGGTCCGTTCTTACGACCTCGTCCAACGGTAAAAGAAGAGGTTCGTAAGAAGGGTTGGTTCTTTAACTTGGATGTAGAGGACACGGAGAACGTAACCGGGTACCTAAGAAATGGTGACTCGGTGAACCCTTCGGGGTCGATCGATCGTTTTTTTTTTTTTTTTAGTCCAAGAACACACCAGGAAACAGACAGAACTTTAGAGACATCTGGAACTTGGGTGACTCCCACTAGACATTTATGAACTAACCGACCGAGTGACTAATTACTATATTGTACCAAGTATTTATGATCGTAGAGCCAAGTTTTACAGATTATTGTGTGTGTGGACGTTAACGAAATTCGTGAGTTCTATGTAATCGTATATTATTGAGTGAGTTGGGTGTACTTTCGGACGTCTTCATCTGTCATTATGACAAAGGTAAAATGTCTACTTCTATACTTCCGTCTCCCTTTCACCCATAGTACAGATACAGTGTATCGGTTATACACACTGTATCCAACCACAAACTTAGACCTCTCAAACCGTGGTCTCTGGTGTAAAGATTGGTGATATAGTACTACCGTTTTATCGGGTCTATGTGTACAACACCGGTCTGTAGTCCTAACTATAGGTAGAACTGGTTATACAGAGGATTCACAGATAATTGTAACGATTACGGACGATAGTATTCACATACCTAGTGACAACTACTAAAGAAAATTAAGAAATGAATTGTAAAAAAATTATATTTAAATAAATAAAATTAATCTCCAATTAATGAAATGTTATAACATAACAAAAACGGTATATAGTTGTACTTAGGCAGTGTCCATATGTACACAAGGGGACGACTTCGGGGGAGGGAGGAGGGAGGGCTATGGTAGGGAGACCCAGTAGAGTCACATGGTCGGGGTTCGTAGGTCATAGTACGTAGCTTGGACCTGACCGCTAAGCAAAGTACATACTATAATATGTACAAAGTTACGGTAAGAGGGTTTGGTAGCGTGGGAGAGGGAGAGGATGTCTCAGGTTTTCTGACAAGATGTGTAGAAACAGAGAAAACGACAGAGCATATTTTCAACCGAATTTCGAGTTGTAAGTCTTTTGTTTCTAGTACCGTAGGCCAGGGTAGTGAGGTACCCTTTATCTACCCCTTTGTCACCTTTGTCACAGTCTGAAATAAAACCCCCCGAGGTTTTAGTGACGTCTACCACTAACGTCGGTACTTTAATTTTCTGTGAATGAGGAACCTTCTTTTCAATACTGGTTGGATCTATCG